>CAMXCT020003502.1:309098-431598 GCA_947184155.2 Cladocopium goreaui
TTTCCACCAAAATTATGCAAAAAATACCAAACTCAAAATACCTCAAACTAGCTCATTGAGGCTCAATGAGGTTGTTTGAGCTATTTTGAGGCTGGTGTCTCATGTGGTTTTTAGAATATTAAAAATTTTAACGAATTCTCAGGAATCCTAAGGAATGTTGAAAAATTTTCAGGAATTTTAATGAATTTTAAGGGGCTTTAAAGAATTTCAAGGAATTCTAAGGGATTTTAACGAATTCTCAGGAATTCTAAGGAGATGTCAAAGAATTTTCAGGAAGCTTAAAGAATCCGCCGACCCCGGCCTTGGCCAAGGCAGGGGCGGGGCCTGGGACCACCGCAGGTGTGGAACCTCCTTCTTAGCTTCCCAAGGTCAAACCCATCTCCCACAGCCAACAGCGCTGCCCCAAGGCCACATCGCGTAAACATTCTCCTGGCATGCTTCATCCTGCAGTTAAGACTTCCAGGCATTTGGACATGAAAATTACATGCTTTGGGCAAGCAAGTTTTCCTGCGGAAGGTTTTGTATTTCAAGGCCAAAGCAGCCGTTCCCGCATTCCCGTAGTAAAGGTTCAAATCATCGACAGCGATGAAGACGGCGGGGTCCGTCCTTTGCCTTCCGTGCTGGCACCAAACGCACGAGGCCGCCTGCGCCGGCTTTAACTGTGCAAGGCCTTCTGCACGGGCTTTAAATGTGCAAGGTGCTGGACAGCACTTAGCAGGCATGTCCTGTACCCATATGCGCCCATATTTGGGCAATGGTTGCGGAGCTTGTCGGGGGTGGTCTACTTGCGTGTGGTGTTGCACTTGTTGCGCAGGCAATAGCGCTGCCCCAAGGCCACATCGCTTAAACATTCCCTTGGCATGCTTCATCCTGCAGCCAACAGGCACCCCAAGGCCACACATCAATGGCTTCTTATGGGCGTCCAAGCCTGCCGTTTGCCAGCCCTTAAACCCTTAAAACGCTTAAAACCCTTAAAACGCTTAAAACCCTTAAAAACCCTCAAAAACCCTCAAAACCCTTAAAACCCTGAAAACCCTTAATGGGCGTCCAAGCCTGCCGTTTGGCAGCCCTTAAACGCTTACCCTTAAAACCCTGCAAACTGTGCAAAAGCTTCTCGGCACGCCGAACCGCGCAGGCAATAGCGCTGCCCCAAGGCCACATCGCTTAAACATTCCCTTGGCATGCTTCATCCTGCTGCAGCCAACAGGCACCCCAAGGCCACACATCAATGGCTTCTTATGGGCGTCCAAGCCTGCCCGTTTGCCAGCCCTTAAACCCTTAAAACCCTTAAAACGCTTAAAACCCTTAAAACGCTTAAAACCCTTAAAACCCTTAATGGGCGTCCAAGCCTGCCGTTTGCCAGCCCTTAAACGCTTACCCTTAAAACCCTTAAAACCCTGCAAACTGCGCAAAGTTCTCGGCACGCCGAACCGCGCAGGCGATAGCGCTGCCCCAAGGCCACATCGCTTAAACATTCCCTTGGCATGCTTCATCCTGCAGCCAACAGGCACCCCAAGGCCACACATCAATGACTTCTTATGGGCGTCCAAGCCTGCCGTTTGCCAGCCCTTAAACCCTTAAAACGCTTAAAACCCTTAAAACGCTTAAAACCCTTAAAAACCCTCAAAACCATTAAAACCCTTAAAAACCCTCAAAACCCTGAAAACCCTTAATGGGCGTCCAAGCCTGCCGTTTGCCAGCCCTTAAACGCTTACCCTTAAAACCCTGCAAACTGTGCAAAAGCTTCTCGGAACGCCGAACCGCGCAGGTAATAGCGCTGCCCCAAGGCCACATCGCTTAAACATTCCCTTGGCATGCTTCATCCTGCAGCCAACAGGCACCCCAAGGCCACACATCAATGGCTTCTTATGGGCGTCCAAGCCTGCCCGTTTGCCAGCCCTTAAACCCTTAAAACCCTTAAAACGCTTAAAACCCTTAAAAACCCTCAAAACCCTGAAAACCCTGAAAACCCTTCATGGGCGTCCAAGCCTGCCGTTTGCCAGCCCTTAAACGCTTACCCTTAAAACCCTTAAAACCCTGCAAACTGTGCAAAAGCTTCTCGGAACGCTGAACCGCGCAGGCAATAGCGCTGCCCCAAGGCCACATCGCTTAAACATTCCCTTGGCATGCTTCATCCTGCAGCCAACAGGCACCCCAAGGCCACACATCAATGGCTTCTTATTGGCACGCACCCTTACAACTGTACAAAATCTGGGACGTGGCTGGGTTAGATATAGACCAACCACCTTCAGCCCAACCCCCCCCAGAAGGGAGGTCGGCGGCACCCGGGCGCTAGCCCATTCTATTTTCATGAATTTAAAGGGATTTTAAGGACGAAAGTTTTGTGCTAAGGACGAAAGTCTTGTGCTAAGGACGAAAGTTTTGTGTTAAGGATCTGAAAGTTTTGTGTTAAGGACGACATTTTTGTGTTAAGGACGAAAGTTTCGTGTTAAGGACGAAAGTTTGGAATTTTTAAGGCATTTTCTGATGAATTTTACGGAATCTTGAGGAAAATGAGGAATTTTCAGGAAATCCAAAATAATTCAAATGAAATTTAATGGATTTTAATGAGCTTTAAGGAATTTTTCAAGAATTGGAAGGAATTTGAAGGGGTTTTAAAAAATCTAAGGAATTCTAAGGAATTAAAAAAAATGCAAAATTTTAATGAATCTTAAGGAATTGTTATTGAATTTTACGGACTTCTAAGGAATTCTCAGGAAGTTGAAGAGATTTTCAAGAATTCTAAGGAATTCTAAACAAGTTTCAGGACTTTAAAAGGGATTCTCAGGAATTCAAAGGAATTCTAAAATAAATTAAAGAATTTTAAGGCACTTTAATGACTTTTAAAGATTTCAAGAAATTCTGAGGAAGTTTAAAGAATTTTGATTTTACTACAGCCCCCGGGGGTGCAAAATCAATGGTCAACATCTTCCAAAATTAAAGATTCAGCAGTTCGAACGATTTTTAAACCTGTCTGAGCTAGTTTGAGCTAGTTTGAGGCATTTTGAGGCTCATTTTTCCCAAAATTATGCAAAAAAACAAAACTCAAAATGCCTCAAAATGCCTTATTAAAGTTTAATAATGCTATTTTGAGCTATTTTGAGGCCTGGATTTGTCACGTGGTTTTCGGCCCCCGGGATTAAGCTTCTCTATGAATTCCCGGTTTCAGTTATCAGTCTGACCAATCAGCAGCACAAGAAAAGAATAAATGCGTTCACAAGGTTTTCTCTATTCATCCAAGGTCCGTGTGCAAGTTTCCCTTCACTCTGCACGGCAAGATGTTGCAAGCAAGAAGTTCAAGAACATTCGGGAGTTGCTGTGGGCCTCTTCGAAGGTCAACTCATTCACTTCTAAGTACTTTTGGACGTAACGATCCGCTTCAAATTCTGCCTCGGTAAGCGCGCAATAAACCACAGTTAATATGTCTTAAGTATCGTCATGTCAGAACAAACTCTGAAGGTGCAGTTGGAATCAGATGGACATGTCTACTCAATGGATGGAAATTGAATTGAAATTAGAGAGTCCATGTGGTGCAAAGACCTTGTCCTGCAGCTGCGACCCAGGCTGCCATTTGCTCATTGGGAATCTCTTCGTTGCCCGCAGCGTCTTCGCCATCATGAATTTCCTCAACGGCTTCTTCTCCCTGCAGAAACATAAGTGATGTACTTGCAAAAAGGTTGCTTCAAATAGTGGCTGCATGATGGGGCGAGTTGTGGACCTGTGGGCGAGGAGGTCTGGCAAACACGCAGAATCTTCCATGACATCCGAAAGTAATTTCTTCAGTTCAGAAAGCCATCTAACTGCGGCGCACTTCTCTGATGGGGTAAGCAATCATACCGGTGATGAACATACATTAATCAGGAAAACCACACAAGTCGGATGTAAGTTTCAAAGATAGGAACTGTAGGAGAGGTGAGCTGTTGTGATGCATGTATGGCAGGGCGAATCCACTGATGGACCGAAATGTGGTTGGAGTTCTGTTTTTGGAATGGTTGCAGTGGTCGCCTCACAACCAATTGCTGTATGTAGTGTGGTGTAGTGATAGTTGTAGCTGTAGCTGTAGCTCTAGTTGATGTTGTTGTAGTTGTAGTTGCAGTTGTAGTTGCAGTTGCCGTCGTATTTGTAGTGTAGCGTGATTTGTGTAGTGTATGTAGTGTAGCGTAGTGTAGTGTGGTGTGGTGTGGTGTAGTGTGTTGTGGTGTGGTGTAGTGTAGTCTCGTCTAGTCTAGTCTAGTCTCCTGTCTAGTCTGTCAGTCTAGCCTAGTCTAGTCTTAGTCTCTAGTCTATAGTCTCTAGTCTAGTCTCTAGCCTAGCCTAGCCTAGCCTAGCCTAGCCTAGTCTAGTCAGTCTAGTCTAGTCTATCTAGTCTAGTCTCTAGTTCTAGACTAGTCTAGTCTAGCGGCTAGCGTAGGGCAGTGGTAGTGCTAGCGGTAGTGGTAGTCTCTTTCACCCGCCTCTTTTTACACACAACATCACACACAACTCTTTCACACAAATCTCTGTCACACACAGCTCTTCACACACAACTTTGTCATACACAACTTTGTCACACACAACTCCGGAACATGCAACTTTGTCACAACCAGCTCTATCACACACACACACACATGCGCACACGCACACGCACACGCACACGCATACAACTCTTTCACATAAACCTCTGTGACATTCAGCTCTTTCACACAATCTGATAATTTGTTTTCCACCATCTCCTTCATTTTCCCTGCCTTTCCCATCCCATGTTCACGCCTGTTTTGTGCTTATTGGAAGAAGTTGACATGTGGGGTTATCCGGTCCTTCAGTTCTGGATATACACACAGATATGTATCTCCAAATGTGCTCTATGATGTTCTATAGTATCGATGCTCCTCTTGCGTTCATCTGGTTTGACCAGACAAGATTTCTTGGCTCGCCTCGACAAAATCGGTCTCCCCGTTGTCGTCGGAGTTGTCAGACATGGTGACAGTTGGTGAAAGATGGGGGATGATTTCACATCCCGTTGTCTTAAGCCCAGCAGCGGAAGCCAAGTTTTGCAGGAGGAAATTGTACAGTAGCCAGTAGCCGTTCTTCCAGCATCAATTCAAACCTATTCAACTGTGAGAAACAGTTGGGCCACCATGAAACAAACACCCCAACATGGAAATGGCCGCTAGCCGCCATGCCGGCACATGACCAAGCCATGAACGGTTGCCAACACCTCCTTTTACAAAGGGGTTCTGTGTGTATGTTGAAACCTTTAGCACGCTACAAAACAGTCCGCAATATACCACATATCCTGTTGGAAGCCTTGACTGGTTCGAAAAGGTGATCCATCAGGCCACCACCCATCAGGCACGCAAGCGGCAACAGAAAGATTTGAATTAACAAAAGTGTTTATGACAAAGACTCTCCAGTGTTTGCTGTGGCAACCGGACTGCAACGGCATTTCACATCTCATGATATGGAGAAAAGAAGCCGTGGACAGCGAGTAGATGCAACTGTAACCGGAACGAAAGAATTGAACTCTGATCTTCGGACGCTTTCAAACCGATGCAGACTGCAAGCCTTTATGATCCACTTGCACGGAATGTGCTTCTTTACGAAATCCGTAGTGATCTGTCTTTGCAAATCATACTGCAGTCATTGGAGTCTATTCGACATGCTGACTCTTGGTGAGATAAAATATAACAGGACCGCAGGCCTCTTGGCCAACTTGGGAAACCGAGCGACTTCCACGCAGTGAGAGTTGCTGGTGAAGATGGCGAGTGTGATCGAAGCAGTCACTGTAGAAAATCATAGAAAAATGCATGGCATTAAGATCCATCTATTCTAGTAGATATAGTCGATATAGTGTGATATAGCGTGGTATCACGCTATCAAGTTTCCCAGAAACCCAGGAGTGAACCTTTTAACGATAGCTCAACTGTTGGCACTTCAGCGCGGGGTTGAGCAACATGTGGTGAGCCAGTGAAGCCTGTTGCGTTGGCTTCTTGCCAGTTGAAGCTAAGACAAGCTAAGATCGATTGTGGAAGGCTAGTGCCATGACACAGAGACGCATCTTGCAAAAAATGCCCTGTGGACATCCTCATACTTTGCTGGCCCAAGACTGAGCCAGGCACGCCCTAGCTCTCTAGCTACAAAATGAAAGATTACTGGTTGGGCTGAATCGCTGCCAATGACCTAAAGCGGGTCCTCAAGCTGGGCCGCAGCTTGCGCTGATATGTCAATCCATGATCTCGTCGAGGGAGGGTTGCAAAACTATTTACTGTAGTAACTATTTAATACATAACAGTGCAATTATGTGCATTCTACAAAAGATGCAATTATGATATACATAACATATATGTGTATATATATATGCATATATATATATATACAATATACATAAACATATGTGATATATGTACGTATATGCGTGTGTGTATGTGTGTGTGAAACATCTGAAGAGATGTAAAACTTCTAACTTGTACTTTTGTGAACCTGCATTTATTCATTTCAGCTGAAACAAGGTTTTTTCATTTTAGCAGGGGGTAGCGGCAGATCATTTGGGACCGCTAACAACGAAGACGCCCATTTGATCTGGTGATACAGATTGGGACGCCAATCTGCGTACCTGCTTTTTCCATGCCGTTTTGCAATGTTCATTTCCTTGTGCATGGCATCCGGCTAAGCCCAGAACCGGCCAGTCGATTCAATTTAGAATTTGCTGCGCTGCATCAGAACAATTTGATTCTTTTAGCAAGGACATTGAAAGATGTTCTTCGCACAGTATCTCACTCCTGATCATCCAATGTCTCCTGTCAGGTTTAACTGATGTGTTTTTGCACGTACGATGCATTCCACATCAGAATTCGCAAAGATGTTTCTGAGCAAGTGTGTGATTCATGCTGGATTCGTCAAGGTGGCATGAACCCTTCGGGGAATGCTTGTCTAAGCAAAGAATTGACACTTTGAAACGACCTCTGAATTTACACTTTTGAACTATATAGTAATTCGTCTAAGTAGAGTGAAACAGCTGGCCTTACTTCAGGGTTTCACACGTCGGTCGAGTGAATGTTGAAACTGCTGGCCGCTGTGCTTGGCCTCACCTCTTTCTGGAAAGACATTGCATAGCTTGGAGCCGCGCCAGCACTTTCTTTTCTCATCACTCCTCGAGAGTTTGACTGACATTGGCAACATGGAGATTCCAGGTCTCAGGACATGCTTTAGGTGTGGTTTTCTTTTTCTTGATGGTTTCTGGTGAGGTTCAATTGTGCACGTAATGCAGGGGTTGACCACGTAAGCCGTATACAGGGTTGTGAAATGAAAGGCGAGGGCCTTTGAGCCTTATCACGAATTATGCATGCCATGTGGAGGCATCAGTGGAACAATTTTGTTAATTTGATTATACTTAACCTGACAGTGTCGCCATGTTTCCTGGACGATTTCCAAACGTCCCAGACGCGATGTGGAACTTTGGATGGAATCCGCAGACTATGGGACTTCACAGTCAATTTTGCGGAGGTGATATGATGAACCAACAGTCTCAAGCCCAGTCTCAAGCTCAGACTCAGGCACAGCTTGCAGCTCTAAGGGAGCAAAACGCCATACTGAACCAACAGCTCAACTCTCAAGCCCAATCCCATATCCAACACCTCCAGCAGCTCATTCCTTTCCACCAACCTCCACATCCTGTTCAAACTCCATCAGTTCCACCAACTCCACAACCGTCAGGTCCTCAGGCACCAGAACCACCAACACCGGTGGCTACGCCAACCACACAATCTGGACCTGCTCCATCCTTCAATCCTGATGAGATGTTTCAACAGATGACACACACGGTTGAGTCCAGCCTTCAAGCATTGGTGGAAAAGACTCAAGAGCGTCAAGCCAACCAACCTCCAGTACATCCACCAAGTTCCACACTTCCACCAAATCTCAGTCACAATCCACCACCTTTCGACCAACCACCACCAAGACAACGCTCTTCCCACAGATCTCGCTCTCATCACCACCACTCTTCATCACGCAGACATGATAAACGGCCAGCATCCATTCCACGAAGTCCTCATCGTCGACACTCACATCGACGCTCCCGTCGCTCATCAAGACCGCGATCCTCCTCCATGGATATTTCCACCATTTTCCACCCATGGACATGAATCCAGGCAATCAGGCAGGGGAACATCCATCACTCTCCGTTCGGCCTCTCCAAGTCATCGACAAGATCGACATCGAGATCACGACCACCAACCACCACGTGAAACCCCGCCAGACAGCTACTCTTCAAGCCGCACAATGGGCACACAACCCACAACAGTCATCACCCACTGATCCCCAAACACGTTCCTACCACCACGACCACGACCACTCATCCACCAGCAAGTGGCAGTCATGGGGACAGTGGAAGGATTACTCCAAGCACTCTGGATCATACAACACATCCAAGCGGGTGGACTACACACAACCTTCAGACAGCCACCATATACTCCCCAAGACTCTTCCACAAAACCACTTACGGCATTCTCCTCAGACCACACGACACCATCACTACGCAACAAGAAGAAGAAACCTCCTACATCGGGGCATACCCATCCTACCACTCCTTTCAATGTCCCTCCTGGACACATGGTCCTCAGTCTTCAAGAAGGCTCAAAAGAAGAGTGGAGCCGAGGAGTCCGGTTTGCCTTACGCCATCCAGACCGCATGCCAGCAGCATCAGAGGTAGCACCAGAGGACAAACCACAGCCTCTGCAGACGATCGACATCAAGGAATTTGACCATGCAGTGGAGATCTTAAAACAAGTTGACACACGCATACCTTCGGACGTCATCCAAAAATCGGTCCAATTGCTATTCAGCACATACCTCCTTCCGTCCTACGACCTGCGGAAGTCATACATCATTGAACTTCCCTCCGCCAACATGCTTGCACTCATATTCCCACTTCCAGATTCCAGTCACTTTCAAATGCCACCTCCATTTCAAAAACATCAAAATCACACTTGGGCACTTCTCCACGGAACAACCCTCCGTACCTCACAACTCATCATCCTTGAGGGCAAGATCAGACCGGCCAACTGGTCATACCACAAAAACCTCCAAAGATGCGACATGCCGACCTTTGGGGCTTTTTACCTTGGCAGAGAAGTGTCCAACAGTGACAAGAACTTTCCAGATTGGGCGGCGAAGGAGCTTATGGACACCATCCAAAAGAAAGGAAAAGGACAACAGGATGTTGTCATTGGGGCGATGTATCGAGGAGCAAGCGCACACACTGCCTTCAAAGCTGGTGGCAATGAAATGGCACAGCTCTCTGTAGCTGAGAAAGGAGTGGCAACAACGTCGGAGAAATACACGATTGCCCACAGCAATCATGTTGGGTTGAAGTTCATCGCCCTGAAGTGGCAGAACTTGAAAGACCACATCGACGTCAATGACTCGTCCTCAGATAACTGCAACTATCGCAGCATCAGACCTCGGACTAAGGATCGACACTCAGGTCGTTGATTGACAACCAGCAGTCAGCAATTTTGCCGCTGTGTATTATTAGATCTTTTCGGCATTACCCGGAAACCGGAGTTGACATTTCTAGGGAAACCTGGACCAGCTTTTGATCAAAAAAGTACGGTTGCCTCAATCTGGAACTGACCTTTCTTCTTTGTCTCACTGGTGAACTTTGCTTAGTGAATACTGCTCGTTTCTTTTTGACATGATTTGACAAACATGATCGACAGTGCCCATTTGGTGTCTACATTCTGCCTGATGATGTCATGCATTGCATCTGGAAGCAGACTGACTTGACTTCGGCTTTTGCATGTTGCTTCTTTTCCTTTTCTTTTCTTTCCTCTTCTGTTCTTTTTTCATGCATCATTGTTTTTGTTGTCACTGTAGTTTTGGTGCATTCTCAACGGCCCAACGTACCTCGTGTGGTGTGTCATCATGGCAGATTCGGATCGCTCCAGATCACCTATGCCGGGACGCAACCGATCTGAACCTTGTGGTCAAGCTCAGCCAGTGTGCCAAGACCTGCCGTTTTTTCCTCGGTGGTGTGGGCCCATGCAAGCTGCGATCTTGCACTCCCAGAACATGTCACGCCCTCAGTTTCGACCTCAGTGGGCGCTGAACCAGTCTGGACCTTATATGATGAGTAGAATGACGAATCAAACTCCATCCATGGCGCAGGGCACTTGGTCCGGTCATCGGTTTCCACCAGCACCTCCGTCGTCACCTCCAACTCTGCCATACCCAATGTCATCTCGTCCTGCCAGTCCTCCATGCTCACCCACTCTGCCCTGTCCACCGACACAACCATGCTCCCCAAGCACTCCATCTGTCCCTTCGTCTCAGCCTCGTCCATTCGAGACTCCTCAATCCACCCCACCCGGAGGTCCAGAATACCATGAAGCCACCCGTACCTACGGGTTTGATCCCAATCCTCACTGGCAAGAGGATAAAGACCACCACGACAACCAAAACGTCAACGGTCTGACTTTCCCACGCAGCATCCGTCAATCGGCATTTACTCAGAAGCTGGACATCGAAGGGTGTGATCCTTTGCACTTGCCTGTGGCAGCTTTGCTGTATCAACAGGCCAACAACTTCTGGCTTCGAAAGTTGGCTCATGGTCGTGAACTCTACCTGATCCCTACCGGGGACATCGCAGCCGTTGTGTTCATGACAGAACTCTTGACGCAGCTCAGAAACAAAGGAGTCGACCTGGACAAGGTCTCTCACTGCCGAGCTCGGCAAGATGGAAAACTAATGGACAAGACCAACAACACCAAGCATGCCGCTCAACAGATCGCTGATATCATTCACAGTTGGGTACCGGCCCGCACAACTGACCCGGATACGCAACATGAGCTAACCCAACTCCGGAGTCAATTGGCATTACTCCGTCAGAAAGTCGGAGGAGACACAGGGGACAATTCCAACCCTGCTACGGGCCCTTCAGCTTCCAGCCCCGTCGCCACACCCATCCAAAGAGCTCTCATGAACAACTCCGCCAACCCGGCACCTCCACCACCACCTGGCTTTGATCCATCCAGCCTACTGGTCTGTCCGACCACCGTCAATCCATGGCTGACCCAACATATGCCACCAACTCTCGCAGTCCGAGCCTTCAACAAGTGGCTTAAGGAACTTCCAATGTCAGAGCCAAAGAGGAAAGTCCTCACGGACAACATCGCCAAAACTGAAGAATGGTGGTCCCACCAGCCATCTGAGGCCATCGATACCGTGGAACGAGTGGCAGTGATGATGGGCATTCCAGTGAGCCTTCTGGGAAAGAACTATGATGCTCTTAATCTTCTGCGGGCCATGACGGCAGCCATCAGCCTCACCAATTGACTAGCCCCTCGCCTCCGCAGAAAGCTTAAGCACAAAGTGCTTCAATCCCATCTTCAAATTCTCCAGTCGATGATTCTGGTCATCTACCTTTTGACCCCCTTCACCATGACTCACAGCATCCACCTTTTTCAAGGCTTTCGCATCATCCAAACACGTATGATGGTGCTTGCCGTAATCCATGGTCTTCGACCCAACCAGAAGCTGAAGTCAATTTTGGAAGGATGTGCAGATCTTACACACTTGTGGGGTTCCACACTTCATACCCACAACCTTTTTTCACGACCATTTTTCCAATCCCAGAGTGCTTATATCCGTTTCACCCATATTGCGAACATGCAACCCAAGTTCTACATTGGCTCAGCCATGCATCACACTCTCGACAGGGAGTACAGTAGCTCACGAAAATACCTCCAACTCACTAATGAACGACTTGTCCAAGCTGAATTGGCACTTCGCTACTGGCGAGAACATGACAATTTGACACAATTTGTACATCTGGGCACCCATCCCAATATACACCGAACGTGCCGACTATCGCAGCTTGGAAATGGCCATCATTCAAGAACGGCAACCCCGGCTCAATTATCCCTTCATATGTCAATTCTTCCACCCTCGGAAAGGCATTCTCAAGAAGCCTGCCCTCAACACCAATGCCCAATTTGGTTTGGCAACGCTATGGCGTCGAGCAAAACACAAGTTCACTCCTCAACTGGCACGTCAAATCTTGACATCCACACGGTTTCAAAACCGTCTGGAACTATGGACCATCATCCACGCTCTGGGGTCCAACACAAAAGCCAGATTTGAACAAACGAAGATGCTACGTTCCAATGATGGAGGACTGACCCTTTGCTATGCTCTTCGCCGCCTAGCAAACAACATCCAGGAACCCTTTCGCACTCTGTCCCTGGATGCGATCGATGCCTCCATCAAATGGTGGAATGGAAAACCTGCTCCACGTGCCACGGCACTTCGTGCCCCATGGTCCCTCACTCCAAATCTCCAACTCCACCTCAAAAGGTTTCTTCGAAAGTGGCACATCCAGGTTTTGGCCCACCAAGTCCCGTGCCATACACCATCCTTCAAGACGGTCTTCATCAAACGTGCAGCTGTTCTCGACCAACTTTGCAATCACAAGCAAGCCATTGCTGACTGGTCTACCTCAAACCCAGCCACCTGTTGTTGCAAAAACTGGGGCACGTTCAAAACAGCAGCTCTCAACCCATCGACCCACACTGGGTCTTGGCTGGTTCCCTCCTTCACTCTCTAGTGCCTGCTGAGCTCGCAGTCATCGCTGAAGGATCCCTGATGAACAAAGTCTTTCCCAAGAAAGAATATCAAAATCAGATGCGACTTGGCATGCAGAGCTGGACCAAGCGAAACGGTTTACCAACCATGCCAGCTTCCGACATCTCTGACCTTTGCCAACAACTCTGGTCGGAACACTCCAAACAGGTCATTTGCCACATCACCAAGTCCTCTATCAATCAGTTCCAACAAACCTTTGAGGGCACCATTTTCCATTGCAAAGATAACAAGCTTCATCTCTACGTATCTACTGCCCATGCCTCTACTACGAATCTATCGAAGCAACCTTCCAAGATCCTTCCATCTTTGAACAATTACCAGACGACCCTTCTTCCATCGTCTCATCCCTCGTCGAGTCTCTACAACAACAACAACAACAACATGGAAGAACTTATCCCTGGGCAGTTGGAAATGGCCGACAACTTCCCTCGGGCTACATCTTATCCAAACGAAAGAAAGCTTTCCGCAGTGGCAGACCCATCATCTCTTTCGTGGACTCACCTTTTCGTCCCATGCTCAGCATTTTGGCTCGATTAATCTTTCAACTGGTCCCAGTGGCATGTCCAAACCACTTCGCATCAGGAGACGTATACACACTCCTGTCCATCATCAAGTCAGCGCCGGTCGACGCCGATCTCATCCTGGTCAACCAAGACCTTACCGGATTCTTCACCAGCATTGATCAAGACAGATTTGTTGGAGCCTGGTTTATGCTCCTGGACTTCCTTCAACCTAGCATGGATGTATCCGACAATGAGGCATTCTCAGTCTATCCAGGAAAATCCAACAACCCGGGAGACATCATCAAGGGTCGCACCTTCCGTCGACTCAATGTCACCCGAAAGATCACCATCAAATATCAAAGATGTCCCAGATCTAATACGATCAGCATTAAACATGCAAACGTTCGCTCTTGGAGACAAATGCATACGCCAATGTCGAGGCAGCCCAATGGGCAGTCCATTGTCCCCAGCTTTATGCCTCATGGTCGTCTCCATCAGTGAACAAATTTGGGCTATCAATTTCAACCAAATCCTCTCCAACCATAACTTATTCATCCGTCACATTCGATACGTTGACAACCGTCTCATCTTTGGGGACAAAAAAACGTCTCAAAGAACTCCCACCGTATGAAGTCCTCCTCGACGACGGTTTCTACGGAAAACCCATCATCCTCGAAACCGAACCCGATCAAGAGTTCCTTGGCTTCATGCTCGAAACAAAACCCTTGGAACTGATCTATCAAGGTCCTACCAATGTCTCTCAAGTTCTATCGCCTTTCTCAGCCTCTCCACCCAAAGTTCTACTGAGTGGTTTTCGATCTCGATGCCACATTGCCGTCAGAGGAGCATTCCCGGAGCTTCGTATTCAACAAGGACTCGACCAGTTAATTCATTTGTACACTCTTGCTGGTTTTCCCAAGGAGGAACTCCACAACATCTCTACTCAGATCATGATTCAGCATCAGAACATTCAGCCGCATGAGCAAAAATGTTCCCACTTCGCCACAGAATCTGTTTGTACAATTGTCGTTCTTTTTCTCCGTGTTCTGTTTTGTGGTTTCGGTTTTGTCCTTCTTTTCTTTCTTTACCTTCATTTGCTCTCCTCTTTCTGTCAGCTTGGCTCAAACTTGTTCGCCCTTTCTCCGCGTCCCCTCCATTCCCCAGTGAATATGGATCACGCTCAAGGCAGAGCGTTTCATCATCATTTGGCTCGGGCAATCATGCATTTGAACTACCTCGCCGGCCTACTACCATTTTTTGAACCATCTATTGAATGGGATGACCCAACTACTGACCATCAATTTTGAACAGGTCGTCCAAACCCTGCTTCCCGAAGCCTCCATACTTTTGCCCCCTTGCCGGCATCGTCAAATCCACCAACGATGGTGTCACATGGAGGCATTCCATCACATATGATCTTGAATCCAGAACCAAACCTTCGTCCCCTCACCAGATTCTCACGGGAAGAGGAAGGACACAATCCGATCATTGAAGCCGGAGCCCGAGCTCCTGTTCCCAGTGGAGGACATGCTTCGACTCCACCTCTTGACAACTCAACCTTGCCAACACCAACACCTGGTCACCCACGGGTCACCACCAGAATCACTACACCGTTCCAGTTCGATCTAAGCAACGCTCTACTCCACCTGATGAACCACAACCCAAGAAGAAACAAAGATCCACTTCGGGCCCAGACTCCACGTCACGCCATCCTTCTCTCCCTATCATCTCAGAAATCCCACACACTGGCTTCAATTCGGACGACTCTGATGAAGATGCCGCCTCCAAGGCTCCATCAGCGCACGAATCTTCGGTGATGGACACCGGTCCAACTGCAACCACCACCATGTCCTCCACATCTCATACAACTCCACCAGGCACATCAACTCCACTGGTCCTTATACACCCAACCCCACCATACGCATCCTTCAACCTGCGGATCCTACTCGAAATCCCGGTGATCCACCGCACCGACCGTGGACAGATATGGATGATCAAGAGCTCATCAATCTCAAAAATGACACGAAATCCCGTCCTTCATGGAAAACAATTGGGGCGAGACTACGTCGTGACCCTACGGTCTGCAAGATGCGATGGACGATCCTCAAGCAAATGCCTGACCAGCAAAATCGCATCCAGCCTCCTCACGAACCAGAGGCAGAAGATTGAGAGCCGATGACATCAAAAAAGAAAAAAGCGTTTCTGCCTCTTCAGTGTCAAATACGTCAGGGTTATTTTCCTTTTCTGTGTCTGTTTTGCGAGAGATTTGCAGTTTGATTGCCATACTGTTGTACCTGTCTTAGTCATTATGGCTCACTCCTCTGATTATGTACGCATTGTCCCAGATCGTTCCCGTTCCCGGGACGAATCCATGTGGCAACATAGGGGTTATTCCCGACAGCGCTCTTCTCACTATCGAGACTCATGGCGCGAAGTAACACCAGTTCGGCAACCTCGCCGGGTATTGATCATTGTCAATTTAGAAGCTGTGCAGCCGGTCTTGACCGCTCTCCATCTGGACAACATGGCAGTAACAACCAGTCGTGAACTACCCTCACTTGGAAGGATGGAGGAATACGCCTTGTTTAACTTCAACACCTTGATCAACCCTACCCAGACTTGTACTTTGACGGTTGACATCTTGTTGTACTACATCAGCCAGCACATCGTTTACACCTGGGACTGTTATGTAGAACCGTCCTCCATGGATCTTCGTTGGCAAGACAGTACGAGAGATACCTTTGTCCTCCGCAATGGACAGATCCTCGACGACCTGCTGAATGAACATCGTCCACACTGGACTGAAGGCCAAGAATTGGGCATTATCTTTCCCAATGAAATACGTCCATTTACTAGCCCGAACCAGCCTTACATCATGCGACTGAGTTGCCACCAGGCACTTGAAAATCCTAACATGCTCCCATAACGCCCCAGGCGGAAGAAAAAAGGCTGTCGCACGAAGCTGATATCGTATCCACCACACCAGAAAACCAGCGCCATTCATTTCAATCATTTGTCTCATTAAGGGTTTTGTCCTGCTCTTGTCCTGCATTTTCTTTCCTCCTTTTGCTCATCCTTTTTGGCTTAAGGGTTTACCATGACTAAAAGGGACTCCGTGGCTGGCTTCGATTCTCCTCGACATCATACGAGCATGCAACGTCGTCAGTTCAATCATCCTTTCCAACCCAGAAGTGGCGATGCTTCGTCGACAACTGCAACATCCTCAGCCCCCGCTATGAGTTCCTGGGACCATCATCCGCATCAGACCCACGACTCGCCTCATGGCCGGACGTCCTCCAATGCTCACGCATATGGATACACATCAGAGGCTCCTCCAGTTCCTCTACCAGACCAGCGGATGCCCACTCATACCCCCAAGAGGAAGCATATCCGCTACAGGCTGAGATCCAACAAGAGCATCGAGTCCTTCATACTCACATTTTCAAGGAGGTCATGGCTCCCCCCCATTCCGGCCGGGCAAATTGCCTCATAGTTACGGAAGTCGATACCCGCGGATACCAACGAAACCGCCAACAGGATTTTTTCTTCAATGGTATTGTTGGTCATGTGAGAGCTGACAATCATGGACACATCGACAGCTGGGCGCAAGCAACCCAGCTTGCCAACTACTGGCGTCGTTACTTCAAAATCCCGGAAGTACATGAGGAGAACACCTCGTGGCAGAATTTTCAAGCATCGCCTGACAATGCTGATCAACGAGATGATGACCAAGAAGAAATACCTGCATCCGAAATGGAAGACAGCGAATCTATCAATGTCAACATTGGCAACCGATCGGTTCCAAGTCAGATCCACCAACTGGCAACTGTTCTCTACAACATTCTCAACAGTGACAGGGAATCCAATGCTGCGATCCTTGAGAAGCTTGAGAATCCAGATGATGACTTGAGTGTCAGTCCGATCCAGGTTTTCACGGCGGCAGATTTGGCCCACATGTGGCACAAACGTCACAAGTCCTAGCCATGCAGGCCCAGAACATTGAGGACTTATCAGATATCGACGATTAGCTCCACTACGTGATGAGAATCTATGACCTCTCATGAGCTGTCCGGCCAATTCAAATGCATTTCTTTCTTTCCCGGCATTTTGATTTCATTGATGTATCCAGTCTCAGGGAACATATAAGAGCAGATTGACACCTCCAACCTTTGTCGCAAAAAACAGCCTCGCGGCAGCGGGGCGTGTGTGTGAAACATCTGAAGAGATGTAAAACTTCTAGCTTGTACTTTTGTGAACCTGCATTTATTCATTTCAGCTGAAACAAGGTTTTTTCATTTTAGCAGGGGGTAGCGGCAGATCATTTGGGACCGCTACCAACGAAGACGCCCATTTGATTTGGTGATACAGATTGGGACGCCAATCTGCGTACCTGCTTTTTCCATTCCGTTTTGCAATGTTCATTTCCTTGTGCATGGCATCCGGCTAAGCCCAGAACCGGCCAGTCGATTCAATTTTCAATTTGCTGCGCTGCATCAGAACAATTTGATTCTTTTAGCAACGACATTGAAAGATTTTCTTCGCACAGTATCTCACTCCTGATCATCCAATGTCTCCTGTCAGTGTGTTTTTGCACGTACGATGCATTCCACATCAGAATTCACAAAGATGTTTCTGAGCAAGTGTGTGTCTCTGTGTGTGTGTGTGAAGAAATAGATACCAAATATATATATATATACATATGTATACAATTGTATACACACATTTTTAGTTCTTTTTATCGCCTGAGACAGCCGCAGCATCTTTCATTGAAAAGTGGCTCCAGTTTCTGGAGTCATCAGCATCAGGCGCAGACGAAGCAGGTGCCCACTCCAACTGTCAAAGCGGAACTTGTAAGTGCAAATTTAGCGAAATTTAGCTTTGATAAATTGCATTCTGCTGATACCGTGGCGGGATTGACTTTGGCGGTGCCAGACCCAAGCCCATCCCAAAAGATACATGTTGTGGCGGTCCCATGTCACATACCTTCAATCAAACAAAAGTTGTGAGCAGCAAGTGTCGCCAATCATATTCACACTGGCATCTCGTGAGAATTCAGCAACACTTGCGGACTCCGACAAAACATGACAAAACGCTTCAACATCCAAGAATAAAAGCACTTCGGCCTTAGGTAGAATCGGCGGAATCACCACCATCGCTGGAAGTGGCCGCTACTGAGGACAACGCACCACTTACACCGCTGACACCGTGCCCACGCCGATCTGAGTTCGAAGGTGCATTCAGTTTTGGAGGCTTTGAACTGATTTCAACGGTTTGACGTTTGTCTGGGATAGATTATTCTGCGTGAGAACTAGAGTGTTCACGACATTGATCTGCGATATGCGACAAAAATCACTGTTTGACATCCCTACTCAGCAAATCTCAGCTGCATAGACCCTTCTTGGATCTTCTTCTCTTCTTGGATCTTCTTGGCACAATCCCAGCCTCTTCCTTTGCCCAAGTTTTTGGTCGTCCGTATTATAAGTTTTTCCTGAGCCACATGCACAACTATGTCCACACGTTGATCATCTTGCCAAATGCATCCAAATGCCCTCTACCGCCTCTACCAAAAACGGACTAGTGACAAGTTGTGATCAATCCATAATTGCAGGCTAAATTTGTTAAGTGTCCAATTTCTCGAACTTATCCTCAGCGCCATAGTCGCCTGGAATCAAGCTGAGATCTGCAACACTGGCTTGGCTAGAGACCTCGTGAAGTCGTCCTAGAATCAGATGAATTATATAGATAGGATTAGGTCATAATTAAGCGCAATGAGCCATAGCTGAGTCACCAGTGAATCCTAACTACTTCTTCGTTTTCTCACTGCTTCTACATCATGTTTGCGGTCGCTACGATGCCACGTGACACAGCAACCTGCATAAGCCTGGTGACCTGGTGAATTAGTTTGGCCTCACTGTGAGCCCACTGCGTCACTGTGTGCCTGGCTCCTCTGGCCAAGGCATTGATGGAGCAGTCGAGCCCCCGTATCGACGAATGGATTCAATGCTGGTGGGGTTATAATTGCCGGGTTCGGTGACCTGAGCAGGGCAGAGCAAGGAGAAGGACTGAGACATGACATGTAGAACAATGATCCTGTGAAATGATATTACAATATATTACCATATGTTTACAAGGGCATGTGCCAATTGCGTACAAAGGAACGAGAGGAGAAGCACATCAAGATGCAAAAGGCATGCCAATGTAAACAATAGGGATGACTTAACCGCATCCGAATTTGCAATCAAATACTTCTGAGCGTACACACACTGCCACAAATCTTAAAAACATCCAACGACTAAAGGCAAAATCCTCCAGGGCCGTGCCATCGGACTCTTGCGGCACCCGAATCCTATCCCAACATTCGTGACATGATGCCTGAACGCCACCAGCAAGCCCCACATCACCTTCGTTGAATTCCTCAGTGCTCAAAACATGGCCCTAAGGCTTTTCAACTGCAGCGTTGTGCAATTTGGGTAACTTCTAACAACACTTGTGAATTCTTTGCCTGCAATTTGCCTTCTTTGCTTTGCCTTTTCGGTGCCAGGTTCAAGAATAGTCGTCAATGCTGTGTCTGGTTTGTCCATGCCATTGCTGAGGCGTTGGCTCCGGGCGGACATCGTGTCTCTAACATGAACAAACCCTGAATAGCTATGAAATATCTATGAAATGCTATGAAAATTTTCTATCGCAACTGCAGACAACGGCATGGTCTTGGTCAAGGCTCCAAAGGCTGATCAAATTTCAGCGACGTCAAGAATTTTTCCCATGGTTTGGCAGACATAGATTCCAACTCTGCAACTGTTGAAGAAACCTCAGAAGCTTGTGACTGAAACCCAAAGGTAGGAAAGAGTTTGCAACAGTTTTTCCCTGGAAAGCAAGGACAACCAGCTTGAAATGGCGTCTTTGGGGCCCCAGGGAGGATCAGACACTGCTGAAAGTTTATAAGGCATTCCATATCATGCAATGAGCGAGTAGCTTGTTGAAGCAACCAGATTTGGAAAACCGTCTGTCTGTCTATCTCCGATGTATGGCAGAAGCACATCGTTGCCATTTGTTGCGATTTGTTGCTTGTGTTTGAGAGACCTTCCTTGCGCCAAGTGAGACATCCGAGGGCGTGGCTCTGTTTAACCGGGCGTAGCCTTGCATATGTTGGAAACCATGCTGGTAGGCATGGTTCAGCTGTGCAATGAACAAGCTAAAGAGGAAGATGGTCACGACCAAGCAAAAGAGCAAGATCACTGCCTGAGACATCGCCGTCCAAACATCAACATGGAAAGCGGCTCACCAAACCTATCGAATCTGAGAAAACTGCTGCTGCTTGCGCCATTGACAGAGCGGACAAGACTTCACAAAACGTCACAAGACATTACAAGGCAAACAATCAACCTGCAACAGCTGCAACTCTGGCGTTTCCACCTCGTTTCCACCCTGAGACATCGTGCTTTTGACGGGGCAATGTTTGAAAATAGTGGGAAGGGCAATCAATACTTCCAGAGAGCGAGCAAACGTGCATCATTTTGATCTTCGAAAAAGCAGTCACTTGCAGCCACTTGCAGCCACTTGCAGCTACTTGTAGCCAGTTGCAGCCACTTGCGGCTGCTTGGGCAAGTGGCTGCAAGTGGCTGCAAGTGATTGCAGCCATCTGCAGCGACTCGTAGCCACTTGCCGCCACGTGCCATCTTGAAAAAAAAATGATTTTGTAGATTTTACTTTTTTTTCAAGATTGTCTGTAGCATATAGATTGCTAGCAGGCATGCACCAGCAGCTACCCGCACCGATGGAAACATAGGTATAAAAGCTGTTTCGGAGAAAAAAACAAAGGGCCAGATTGTTTGTATTTGAGGGCCAGCTCTCACCCGCAGCCAGCGAACTTACGACTACCTGTTTAGTAATTATTGTGGGTTGTTTAATGATGGTTTAGGACAGAATCTTACACAGTAACATCCAAGATGCTGGAAAGTTAAGGACAAGTCTTACGCGGTAGCATTCAAGAGGAGTGAAAGTTCAGGGCACGATCTTACACAGTAGCATCAAAGGCGTTTGAAGATTAAGGGCAAGGTCTTACAGCGTGGTATCCAAGATTCAAGATGTTTTTGTAATTCAAGGACAAGGTCTTAGAGCACATCATCCAAGATGTTCAAAGTTAAGGACAAGCTCTTCGAGCGTAGCGTCCAAGATGATTGAATGTCAAGGGCACGATCTCACACCGTAGCACCCAAGATGATTGAATGTTAAGGACAAAGTCTCACTCCATAGCAACCAAAATCATACAAGATGCTTGAGAGTTCAGGACAAGATCTTCTTGGGCAGCATCCAGATCTTCCAAGAACTTGCTATTATTTCTCTTGTTATCGTGCTCGTTCGTGTTTTGGTTGTTGATGTTGTTATTGTTGTTATTGTTGTTGTTGTTGTTTTTGTTATCTTGTTTAATTATCTTGTTTTGTTCTTGTGATTTTTCCTCTTGTTCTTGTTGTTCTTGCTATTGTTATTGTTCTTGCTGTTGTTGTTGTTGTCGTTGTTTTTGTTCTTGTTCTTGTTCGTGTTTGTTTTGTTCTTGTGATTCTTCTTCTTGTTCTTGTTGTTCTTGTTATTGTTCTTGTTCTTGTTGTTGTTGTTGTTGTTGGTGCTGGTAGTGTTGTTGTTGTTGTTGTTGTTGTTGTGGTTGTTGTTGTTGTTGTTGTTACTTTTGCTGTTGTTGTTGTTGTTGTTGTTGTTGTTGTCGTTGTCGTCGTTGTTGTTGTTGTTGCTGTTGTTGCTGTTGTTGCTGTTGTTGTTGGTGCTGGTGGTGGTAGTGTTGTTCTTGTTGTTGTTGCTGCTGCTGTTGTTGTTGTTGTGGTTCTTGCTCTTGATCTTGTGGTTATGGTTCTTGCTCTCGTGATGGTTCTTGTTCTTGTTCGTTAAGGACAAGAACTTACAGTGTATCATCCAACATGTTTGAGGGTTAGGGACAAGACAAACAGAATCTTAGAGCGTAGCATCCAACATGTTTGAAGGTTAAGGACAAGATCTTGCTTCGTAGCAACAAAGATTTGCAAGCTAAGGACAGAATCTTACACTGTAGCACCCCAGATGATTGCAAGATCAGGCTGCGATCTGACAGCGTAGCATCACGGATGATCGAAAGTTAAGGACAAGATCTGACTCTGTAGCGCCCAAGATGTTTGAAAGCACACGACCTTACGCCAAAGCACCAATGATGTTTAAGTTTTAGGAACAAGATCTTACATGCTTGCATCCAAGATGTTTGAAGGTTAAGGACAAGAGCTTACAGCGCACCATCCAACACCCCCTTACAGCGTATCATCCAATATTTTTGCAAGTTAAGGGCAAGTCTTACACGGTAGCATTCAAGAGGAGTGAAAGTTCAGGGCGCGAACTTACACAGTAGCCGCATCAAAGGTGATTGAAAATTAAGAGTAAGGTCTTACAGCGTGGTATAGCGTGGTATCCAAGATTCAAGATGTTTTTGTAATTCAAGGACAAGGTCTTAGAGCACATCATCCAAGATGTTCAAAGTTAAGGACAAGCTCTTCGAGCGTAGCGTCCAAGATGATTGAATGTCAAGGGCACGATCTTACACCGTAGCACCCAAGATGATTGAATGTTAAGGACAAAGTCTCACTCCATAGCAACCAAAATCATACAAGATGCTTGAGAGTTCAGGACAAGATCTTCTTGGGCAGCATCCAGATCTTCCAAGAACTTGCTATTATTTCTCTTGTTATCGTGTTCGTTCGTGTTCTTGTTCTTGTTCTTCTTGTTGTTGTTGGTGGTGGTGCTGGTAGTGTTGTTGTTGCTGTTGCTGTTGCTGTTGCTGTTGCTGTTGTTGCTGTTGCTGTTGCTGTTGCTGTTGCTGTTGCTGTTGCTGTTGCTGTTGCTGTTGCTGTTGTTGTTGTTGTTGTTGTTTTTGCTGTTGTTGTTGTTGTTGTCGTTGTTGTTGTTGTCGTTGTCGTTGTCGTTGTCGTTGTCGTCGTCGTCGTCGTTGTTGTTGTTGTTGTTGTTGTGGTTCTTGCTCTTGATCTTGTGGTTATGGTTCTTGCTCTTGTTATGGTTCTTGTTCTTGTTCGTTAAGGACAAGAACCTACAGTGTATCATCCAACATGTTTGAGGGTTAGGGACAAGACAAACAGAATCTTAGAGCGTAGCATCCAACATGTTTGAAGGTTAAGGACAAGATCTTGCTTCGTAGCAACAAAGATTTGCAAGCTAAGGACAGAATCTTACACTGTAGCACCCCAGATGATTGCAAGATCAGGCGGCGATCTGACAGCGTAGCATCACGGATGATCAAAAGTTAAGGACAAGATCTTACGGCGCAGCATCAAGCATGATCGAAAGTTAAGGACTTGTTGTTGGTGTTGTGGTTTTTGTTCTTAGTTTTGTTCTTGTGGTTGTGTTGTTCTTTTTGTTCTTGATCTTGTTCTGTTTCTTGTTCTTGTTCTTGTTGTGGTTCTTGTTATTGTTCTTCATCTTGTTCTCCATCTTGTTCTCATTGTTCTCCTTGTTCTATTCGTTCTTGTTCTTTATTTTCTTCTTCTTCTTCTTGTTATTCTTCTTCTTCTTCTTCTTGTTATTCTTCTTCTTCTTCTTCTTGTTGTTGTTCTTGTTTAAAGTTGTTTTTCAAAGGTCTGTGTCGCGTAGGCTCGGACTGTCTATCACACCGGGGGGACATGATAGACAATATCTTTTGTAGAAACCAGTTACAAACCACTAAAAGCCACAAAACAATAGTATACCTGCGCTAGCACTTTTACTTGAGCCATTGCCACGACAGTAGAGGGTGAAATGTACTATACTAAGACTAGGACTGTGCAACAACACCCCCCGTGCAGCGTAATGCCTTTACAAGGGTGAAGCTGCAAATTCAGGCTATGTACAGTCTAGTAAAGGATGCCGTTACGGTTAACAACAACAACCAAACCAAAACCCCACAAACAAGGCCTTCCTTTTCCATAGTCTTCAGTTCATCACCTCGGCGTGGCAGAATTGGGCATCAAGATATGACAAAGCGATCCATTGAATCTGACACCAAGTACTTCGATCAACGGATGCAGCGAACATCAATTCGGTCGGATGCATTCAGCTTATTTTGGGCTCAACCGGGCTTGTGGTCGAACATGCAAACGTGTTGAAGTGTGGCCCCTTACTAGGCCAGCGTTTCCACGCGGCATCAAAAGTTCTTGTGGACGCCCGGGAGCTTGCCAAAGCAAAGCGATTTAATTATGGCAAAAGCTGAATTCGATTGAGTGAACCCGCAGGGAAGCATTTGAGAAAAGCTTCAAAAGCGCCTTAGTTTCATAAGGCAAGAGCTTCCGCTCTGCGGTACATGCAACTACCAGCGGTGTGCTCAGCAAGAAGGAATCATGGCAAGAATAAGATGAGTGCCAAATGCCTGCTTCAAATTATATGCATTCAAAGCGTTAAAGAAATTTGTGAACTTAAACTGAGTTGGCAAAAATTCCTACTTAGCACACTAGTTCGGATGTTGGTGGAATCGTGCACCCACCTGTGCTCAGAAGCTACTTACCTACCTCGAATTAAATCTCAGCAGGCAAAAGCTTCCGCTTTGCGATACCTATTCCAGAAAAGAAGCTATCTCGCCTTCAATGGTGAAAACACATCAGGCGAGAGCTTCCGCTCCGCGATGCCTCAGCGATAGCCTTGGCCGTATCGACGGTCCCGGTACTGATGTCCCTGGTTCCGACGACGCCAATCTTCCCACCTGGTCGGTCCACTGATTGTAGAAGTCGTTCCACTCCTGCTGCGTGTAACCGTGAGTTGGACCTTGATGCATTGATGCGAACCATAGCGAGGTCTGGTAGACCTGGTATACTCTGGGTTCGGCTGCTTGGTCGCCAGGAGGGGTCGGCTTCCGCCTTCCGTGTCAACAGCCTCTGTCAAAGGACGGAGGATGTCAAGCACATAGCTGAGGATGTCCGCGTAGACGTCCTGCTTTGAAAGTGGCGTTGAGCATCTTGCAAACGTGCACTGGTGATCCGCATCCCTGCAACACACAGCTGCTCACTGCACATGGAATCTTTCTTTCCCCTGCAACCGACACTACTCCACCCCCAAAACTTGAAAATCAGCCAAAGCTTGCTCAAGGTGCCGAACACAATCTGAGACCAGCTATCACTGCTACGGTCTAAAGCTGCCGAGGCGCCAATGGCCAAAGATTCACCCAACAAGCCAATGGCCTTCTTACCACCAGCCGGCAAAAGAGCTGCCAAGGCAATGGCAGCCTCTGCCCCCTTCTTCGTCACTGCCACGTCCTCCAGGATGCGTTTTCGAGCCTCAAATTTTGCAACTGGCAAAGCCAATTCAAATGTCCACAATCAATGAATCCATCATCCCTGGACAATCCAAACACCACACAAAACACAACACAGAGATCACCAACTCATTCCAGGGCACCGTTTGCTCTTGTTCACGATCATCATCATGCACAGGCTTGACCATCGCATGAGCACCCAACTTCGTCTTAAACGAATCGACGTCAGGCTGCAAGCCTCTGCACGACACCCTTGCGCGCCAACCGCCCGCAAAGTTGATCGCTTTCATCACCCGAACGCCAGGCCTCAATCAGACACAAGTTTCCGGCGTGATCAAAACAACCCAGCTCCCCCGAACACAACTTTGCTCTCAAAGACTCCCACACCAATAGAACCAACTATCGAGCAATTGAACCTATCCACCCTCTGAACTCGCTGCCCAGCAACCAAGCAAAATCTGACACTAATCACCAAGCTTTGAAACGCCCAATCAATAGTCATTGAACAAACATGACACCAGAATCAACACTGCACCACACCTGTCCTTCCCCTATGTCACTCAAAGGCCCCAATATCAACCGAGCCAAGTACAGCACAGTTCAACCTGTCAATACCTACGCACCATCTACCAATGCTGTTGCTCACGAAGCTCGCCAGTCCAATAAAACCACCTATCCAGCAATTGACCCTAGCCCCCCTCTAACACCCTGCCCAGCTACCAAGCACAATCCAACATTAATCACCAAGCTTCGAAACGCCCAAGCAATATCCATTGAACCAACATGAACAACACCAGAATCAACACTCCACCGCAGCCAGTCTTTCATATGTCACTCAAAAGGCTTGCAAATCAACAGTGCCAAATGCGGCACAGTTGAACCTATGAATACCTTCGCACCATCGACAAACCTCCCAACAACTCACCCGACCCCCACGGCAAGCACATATCCAAGAAACGGAGCAGCAACCTCCACGAACATCTTCACATCATCCCGGGTGCTGAAGTTCTTCTTCTCCTTCCAGTCGATGACCCACTCCGCCACCACCTGCACAGCTATCCATCAGACATGCACCCTTCACAAAGCAATGACCTTCACGCAGAACACCCCTTACAAAACTAATCCCCGATCCGAAACCCATAAACAAAACCTCACAACGAACCTCCTTGATCTCCTTTGCATCCTCCTTCTCCTCCTTCTCCCCGCCACTACCCATCTCCGCATCCTTGCTATCACGCTCATCCTTGTCATCATCCACAACCTGCCCAAGTTCAGGAGTGACGCAATCAACTCCTGGTGCTTTAAATCAAATACTCCACCCACGTTTCAAACCAGTCCTGCCTCCAGGCCAGCTTTCGACAGTAAGCTGCGAACCAATGCCTCCTCATTGTCACCGAAAGAAACCGTCCACACATTGTCGTCCGCCTTGAACACCACCGTGTGATTGAATACCTGCCAGAAAAACCACAAAAGAACAACTCCCACCCTTCCAATCTCAACTCTAAACACTCCCAACCAGCGCCTTCTGGAAGTGCTGGGACACAGTTTGACAGTCCGCCGCCAACCACACCCGCTGCAGCTCTGCAGATACGCTCTGACCCAGCCGTACCGAAAGAACACGAGTGGCCATGCTTGACACAAGAATGAAATGGGCAACAGCGAAAGAGAACGATGTAGTATGGTATAGTCTAGACCCGCCAGCTGTCTCATTTCGCGGGGATTTGCTCACTCCAGCAAACGATGCGTTAGCTGGCCAAATTGACCAAACACTCTGCAAGGTGATGAAAGATTCGATCCCGGCGCTATACATGCTTCAATCCATGTGTCATGATCTTGTGGCATCAAACAACTTAGTAGAATATTTCCAGTAGCGCGTGCCAATTGAAATAAGGCCTTGCAATTAAGGACAATCCACGACATCCATACGAACGAAAAACGCATCATGTAGCTGGGCATGCACGTGTAGGAGGCATGTGCTAGAATATATCTGCAAAAGGTTGGGTTGGTCTGCTCTTGCCTTCCGGTACCGGCTGGAGAGAGTATCCACCATGCTTTGAAGCTTGCTGAGACCTCCCGAGGCGTCTCAGTCAATCTCAATCGCTAAATGCAGTAAATGCAGTACCAATGGCGTTCGCCCAAGATTATAGATCTGATTTTGTCATACTACTGTAGATCTGATAATGAGAGTACAAGCAGTTACAGCCACTTCTCCGAGCAACACCCTCTCCAAGGCCTTCTTGCTGCGAAGCTTCTTGCGCTTCCAAGCCGGCTTCCATCGGGAGTCGCGGGTGCAGTGCCCCTGAATCCTTTGATTCGGACTTTAATTCTTGTACAATGAGTGCATTAATATGTGGAGATGAGACTCAAAGTGACAACACATGACAAAAACACTTTACTTTTCAGAAAAGCGAGCATGATCTATGTAACCACAAGGTACGGCCTTACCTCGTACCTCACTTTCAATCAGAAGCCGCCGGTCTCTCAGCTCATCGGCCCTAGCCTTCAAAACCCCTTTTGGCCGCCCCCGGGACATTGTTTGAGCCACTGCGTCCCGGGGGTCGGCGGCACGCGGGCGTCAGCTTCCATTCCTTATCGGGTGCAGCTTGGGCGGCAGGAGTGTCGTTGATCTCCTTCTGTCCAACGGGTCTTGCCACGAGTGCGTTGGAAAAGTGAAAGCACATGAGCTCTGACTGATCCTGAAGTTTATCTCTGTGGCAATGGTTTCCACCATGCGAGCCCCCCGTATTGGAGATGACTGGCATTGCGGGAATGAAATCGTCGGAAGATTTGACATTATCTTTGGATTCTGGTACAGCTGAAGTGGCAAAACGATCAATAACCCTGTTGTATTTACGTTCTTTGGCAACGGCTGCATCATGCTTTTCCGCTGCTTCTTTCTAGGCTTCGCGTTTGGCACGTTCTCTAGCCACTTTAGAGGCCCCCCGCCAAAGAAATGTTGGAATGTCCTTTGGTTTGGACGATCCTTTATAGCGTCTTCCCTTAAAACCACTGGAATCGTAGTATGAAGGGTCATCCTTTGAGATATAGTCGGTACTACCGGTGATGGGGTTAATAACCTCAATATCATTTGTTTCAAGTCCCGCTTCCCACATCAACTCCTCGAACTCCTCTTCACCTTCCACAGATCCTTGTGCGATGGCTTTCTTCGAAGAAACCAAGTCTTCGATGGTTTGTGCATCCATCTTCTTTGGGTCTGAAGGTGCATCAATTCAAGGCTGAGGCTTTCATATAAACCTTCCCTAATGGCCTTATATCTACCTTTCAAAGGATAAACAAATGGTCCATCAGGTACAGTAAGTTGGTTGACACGAACGACTTGAACAGATTCGTTGAAATCCTTTTCCATGAGATCCTTCAATGAAGCAACAAGAAATTCGTTTCTCCAAATGAAACCTGGTTGCATGGCATATCCCAGAAAGATACCTGGATTTGAAGTAGGATCAAAGCGCAAATCCTTCTTGGGTTTCAACTTTGGTCCGGTCCAGTAATCAATACGAGCCCCAAAAGGAATGTTGGGTACCTTGAACTTTTCCCCAAAACGGAGTTCCCAGGGGAATTTGATTTCGGGTGATCCTGGATGTTGTGTGCCATACACCAATGCCGTGAAGCATAGCTCCAGTAGGAGTGATGAAGTCCCGCCTGTTCAAGATTCACTCTAGTCCCTTCGAGTACGGACCTGAGATTCCTCTCGGCGACTGCATTAGACTTAGAAACATAAGCTACACTCGTGTTCTGTCTCCACCCAACTTCCCGACAAGCGAGTTTGATGGATGGTGCAGCATCAGAGTAGAACACTCCAACTTCGTCACCGGGTGCAACAAAATTTCGAAAAGCTAAAACACAGTCTTTGGCGTGACTTCTAGCTGAAGGGTAAATCCATCTGAAATTGGTAGCAACATCTTTCATGACCATGGCAACCCTGTCACCATCGATAGATTGTGCGTTTGAATCTCTAGTCACAAGATGATCCCCAGTGATGTGATCCCCAAACTTGTTGGATTCGACAGTCAAAGATTCACCCTTACTACGTTTGGTTTGTACATTTTAGCACACTTGCAAGTTTCGCAGGATGGGTTCTTTGGGGTATGTATCATCATGTGCCTAAGTGTCCTGGCCTCTTCTCTCAATGCAGCTTCACCCCGATCAAGAGCTTTGGGTTCAGGTAGTTGAAGCCGACCGTCAACTGGTTCTTCAGGAGCTTCGGCCTCATCCTCCGAACCCTCATTTACGTCGGGTGTCATCGCCGCCGGAGGTCCTGGTGCAAGTTCACCAGGACAGAACTCCTCAAGGCTGTCGCCAGCGTGTCCGAGGATTTCATCATCATCAGCGATGGACGCCTCGTAAGGCTCCTCCACCTCTGCAACCTCGTCCTCGGATTCAGTTCCCACTGCCGACACACGAGACCTTCGAACAGGTGAGATGATGGGCTTGCCGTTCCCGGCAGCGGAGTCCCATGAAAATGGAATCCCTACTGCAGCGGGTACCTGGCCATCTCTGGATGGTAAATAAGGAACATAATCTTTCACTTCAAGCTTGATTTTGGTACCATCTTGTTTCTTGAAGTATGGACGGCTAAAGCTTTTCCAAACAAAATCCCATCCATCTTGAATGCATCTCATCCCTACCGATATTACAGCCGGGGTATCAGGAAGAACATATGGTTGAACTTCTTTGTCGATGCAATCGATGTGAACAGAAGCTTGTTGGTCAGCTGACTGAGATCCATTAGCTGTGATTAATTCAAGGGGTTCATGAGAATGATACACTAAGTCTTCGGGAATCATTTTACTGCAAACTAAGTCCTGAGCACTACCAGTGTCTGCAATCCATGCGATCTCAGCGGATGCATTGCGCTGCTGGGACGGCATGTGTCCTGGCCTGGCATGGCTTTCAGGTCAGAACGGATGCAATGGCGACAGCCGATATCACTGTCACATGCGAAGTTGCATTTGCAATGTTTCCCATGCAACTCCCGGAAGACAGCTGACTGCAACATCTGTGCAGCAAGTATGGCATCACTCTCACGGGCCTCGATCGTATCTTTACGAAAACGATCGTCCTTTGTGATGCAAACTGGATTACGAGTTCTCTGTTTGGCATGGCATGGATTCAAATTGCAATCATGCTCGCTGGAAACTTCGAATGTTTCAACGTTGTCCCCAAATGAAACTGTGCGATTGGGTGTAACTGGCATGGCAAAATGCTGGTTGAGAAACGAGGTGGAGGCGATGCCTTCCGGCACGCGATGAGTACTGGTCGAAGGGTTAATGACTGCGACCATCATCAGAGCGCGCATCAGGCAAACTGCAGCTGAGCCAGAGGAAGACGGTTTTCCCCCTTTGTCTTTCAGACTCTGAGAGCCCTTCGAGGAATTGGAACCTCGACTTGACGACCTGGAACGATCGCCCTTCTTTTTGTTCTTCTTCTTCTTCTTCTTGTTCTGGCTCTTTCCACGCTTGTCATCTTTGGTAGATGGAGCTGCAGGCTTCGGCGGGTGTTGAAAAGCACATTCATTACCACGTTGGCACTTCCCCGCCTTCCAAAACTTGCAAACTTTATTCCTAGATCCAGGAGACAAAGAACGACTGCTGGCTCTTGACTTGGACCTAGACTTACCTTTCTTGCCTCCGCCTTTGCCTTTGTCTGACTTCTCATGCTTGTAACGGCAATCCTTTCCTCTGGTGCATTTGCCTGCCTGGAAGTCGTAGCAAATGCCCTGAGGTTTGCCCGCAGACGGCGGTCTGTTGGGCGCTGGGGCGGCATCTCTCTTACCTGAAACTGACTTCTTCGTGGCCTGTCGCATCTTTTCAAGACGCTTCCTCTCAAGGTAGGCCCGTGCAGCTTTCATGAGAAACTCATAAGAGCGGCTGGGTTCCCCCTCCGGTGTACGATCATACACAGCCAGATCATGAGAAAGAGGCTTGAAGTTCTTGATGGCGTTGTGAAAGTATGCTTGCTTCCACATGGTGTCAGGCTCGGAAGTCATTCCAGCGATCACGGCATCCCATCTGGTGATGAAACCCCTTAGATCGTCATTGACTAAGGTAACAGCCATTAGATCTTCAATGTCATACACTGCAACATGCTTTCTACTTGTGCTGAAATGCTTGTGAATCATGAGCAATGCTTGACGTCCTCTGGCTGGTGTCCCCGTCTTGGCTTGTTCTTCCTTGAAGATATCAAGTTGCCGTGCAAAGTCCCCTTCGCAGATGTTGGTGAGCGAAGACATGAGCTTTGCGTCCAGGGTCACGAATTTACCAGAGTCCTTCAAATGCTCCGTCCTGAAAACTTCTTCAACCCACTGAAAAGCTAGATCAGGTTTAGCTGAAGCTGCTATTACGGCATCTCTTACTCGGATCCTCCAGTTCCTGCAATTTTCAGGTTGAGGAAACTTAGGTACTAGCACCCGATCAGACTCTTTGGCCTTAGTATCAGATGTCGTAGAACGCTCTAAAGCTTCCTTAACCTTACGTGCAAAGGAACTCTCAGAATCCGAACTGGACGTGGTAGGCGATGAAGACGATGAAGGAGAGGACGATGGATCCCGACGACGTCGGCGCCTGGATCGGCCTCGACTGGTCTTGCGACCTTTCTTCTTGTCCTTCTTGTCCTTGCGACCTCACTTGTCATTGTTGAAGTCGTCGTCATCATCATCGTCAGGAGGTGCGCCACCAGGAAGGCCTGGTGGTTTGAAGGGTCCTCCCATGAAGTGCTCGTCATCCGCATCGGACGAGTGAATGGGCTTCTTGCCACCTACATCAAGTTCTTCAATGATGGGTCTTGAAGGTTGAGACGTATGTGGATTGGGTTTACCTAGTCCAAAGTGAATTTCAAGTCCAGGAGTTCCCTCCAGAGGTTGAGACTTCAAACTTCGAATCAACTCTTTCTGTTCCTTCCGAAGCTTCTCAATCTCTACCTCGAAGTCTCGTTTCTGAGATTCGGCCGTCGTTTTCATGTCCATTGAGTGTTGGTTCATGGCATCAATCTGAGTGCGATACTCTGCAAGTTCCGAACGAGCTGCTTGCAAATTGGCATTGGGCTTGTCCACAGACGCTGACATAAGACTTGCAGTGTTAACAATTTGACTAAGTTCGGCACTCAATTCCTTGATGCGATGGTCCTGCGCTTGGACATGCAGTTGAGCAGATTGCTGCTCGCTCATCGCTTGGGCAGCTTGTTCATTCAACAGAAGGTTCTTCTTGGAAATCTCATCGGCTGCTCTTTGCTCAATGCTTGCAAGCTGATCTCGAGCTTCGCTCACAAGCGTTTCCCTTTGACGTTCCATGACCTCAGAGTGAAGCGCATTGGCCTCAGTCTGCAAAGCTTGCTGCTGTGCAGCCATCAGTTGGCTCGCCAGGGTAGGGTCGACACCTTGTTGTACCACTGCCACTTGGGCGGTACGCTGATCAACACTGTTGAAGTTGATGGTATTCAACTGGCTGATGTCGATGTGCGAATCCAAGACACCTGGCATATTTCGGCGTGGATCATTTCGGCATGGGTCAAAGTCCTCTTCCAAGTAACTCATGTCGCCTTCCGTCGTAGCTGCACCTGAGAGGATCACCATCTCCTCCGGCTGCGTCGTACCTGCAATAGCCAGTGCAGCCGTGGCGTTCCTGCCCGGGGCAGGTAACGCAGGGGGAGTAGCCATTGCAAGTACGAGGAGGAATGCGCGTAGAAAGTGAGATAAAGGAAACCCGCCAATCACCTTTGGCGATACGGCTGATAACCTGTAGAAACAAGTTACAAACCACTAAAAGCCACAAAACAATAGTATACCTGCGCTAGCACTTTTACTTGAGCCATTGCCACGACAGTAGAGGGTGAAATGTACTATACTAAGACTAGGACTGTGCAACAACATCTTTCAACCAAAAAGAAAGGAAAAGTGCCACTCGTTTAGTCGAATGCTACGTTTCAATCTTTTTTGGGCGGTTGCCATAACATCTGTCATTGGTCTACGGAATTCGCTACGAATTGTCTCGCAATATGCCATCATTCCTTGGCACTTGGCAGCTCGAAAAAAAGTGACAAATGCAAACCATTGCTTTTTCAAGTTTTGAGACTTCGATGGAAAACAGCTGCTCAGACAAGCAGCCACGTAGCCACTTGCAACCGCTTGCAGCCACTTGCAGCCACTTGCCCAAGCAGCCACTTGCAGCTACAAGCAGCCACTTGCAACCTCTTGAAGCCACTTGCCCAAGCGGCCACTTGCAGCCACTTGCAGCCATTTGCAGCCACAAGCAGCCACAAGCAGCCACAAGCAGCCACTTGCCCAAGCAGCCACTTGCAGCCACTTGCACCACTTGCAGCCACTGGCAAGTGGCTGCAAGTGGCTGCTTTTTTGAAAATCAAATTGCGCACCTCCTGCGCCCACAATGAATACTTCCAAGCTGCAACCAGAACCTCTTCGTGTCTCATTTCGTCAAGCATTTCCCCGGGAAAAAGGTTCAAGGCAATCCTTGGCTGCTGAACTGAAATCATTACAACTCCATGCTTGCTGATAAAAGTGCAAATGAATTGCCGCTACATTCGGCTAAATTATAGTCTGCAAATCTCATAATACTGCAATGAATCACTACAACTAGAGCGGCCGCCATTTATATAAGCAAGGTCAGCAAGGTGCTTCTGGACAAGTCAAGACTGGCAACAATGCAAGGGGGTCATTTCACAAACAGCCCCCCAAAGGAAAAAATGCATTGAAGCCTTCACAGCGTGCAAGGCAGCTTTCACCCAGCAACGTCAGCAGTACCAACGTAGCAGCAGCACAAAGGCAAGCAAGAAGCCCGACCACGGCATGAAAGGTGTGAGTGGGCTCAAACACAAAACGTGCATCTCTATATCTCATCTCCATATCACTATGTACACAACACAAAAGTTACAGTTGGGGCACGAAATGCATGTATCTATCCAAAGCAGAACTAAGACTACTGCAGCTTCGGGTTCAGCAAAATGCCATGAATCAATTCCGCCGACCCCAGCTTTGGCACTAGCCGGGGCGGCGCCCAGGTCACAAAGCTTTGGTTGTCCCGGGCGGAGCCAGCGTTTTGTCCCTCTCTCTGTGCTGTTTCTGGACGTTGCCTGGGCCCCAATTTTTCTTTCCCTGGCGTTCAGCTGTGACGCTGCGGCCTTCCGGCAGCGTCAAAACCCCGTCCTTCCTTCACTCGCATGATGTTTCAGTGTGGCGACGCCAGCGTTTTCGACCTTCAGTTGCCACGCCGCGGCCGTCCGGCACAATACCCGTCCGTCCTTCACTCGCACGTTACTCAGCTTACCCCAAGGTCGGTGGAACCAGGGCGTGAACCCATTCTATAAACACACTACCAAAAGAAGACATGCCTGTGATGGTCTCGAGCAACTAAGGCAGGATTGATACTTGAAAATCAAGCAGGTAGATGAGATTTCTGGCACTAGCAGAACAAGCATGGCCGTCAACTGTGTGATCCGTTAGAGGATAGAAATTGAGACTGCTTGTATCATCTTGTATATATTTGGTATAGAGGCTGGAAGAAACAATCATGCCATATAGTCCATGTCTAAAACATACTACAACACCATCAACGCAATCTACCAGCCAAGGCCGTTGCAAGGGCAACACACTTTCCAATGAAACAGGATCTGATTGAACCCAAATCAATCCAAATCAATCCAAGCATCTCTGTCAAGGCTATGAATGTCCGAGGAATTCCTCTGAAATCCTTAGTCAGCCAAAGCAAGGCATTCACCTTTTGCCCCCTTCCTTGTTGGCAAAGCCTTTGACAACACTCCCACAATCACCATGGTCATCAAAAGCCTGGTTGGATAGCGAGACCCTGCAAGCCTCCTTCCACTGCCCCTCAAGCCTCCTGACTCTGGTCCAGTGCTGTGATAGAAGTAGCGGAAGCCAGAATTGTGAAAACAAACGCTAGCAGGAAAAGACCGACCTGCGCAAACTTGGGCATCCGAACAAGGCTGAACCGTTTGGAAAGCTTTTGAGAAGCCTTTGTCCAAACCACAGGCCCAAAAGTAGTCCCTCCTCAAACATCCACGGAATTTGAAGGGTATGAGGATGTATGAGGTAACATTCCTTTGAAAGACCCAGACAGGACAAGGAAAACTGGTACTGGTGTCTGTGTCTGTGTCTGTGTGTGTGTGTCTGTGCGTGTGTCTGTGTGTCTGTGTGTTTGTGTGTGTGTGTCTATTGTGATCATGTACGCCACAAAGCCACTTCAGTCACATACCGAGTGTTCCAGAAGTCGTTTGCAATCCGTTCCCCTGCGGCCAGGGTCATGTTGCAAGCAGTTCGGGGCCTCCGATGTGACCCGACCACAGACCAGGATGAAGGCTGAAAGGCGCCTTGGCTCAATGTGGCTATGGACCAAAGCAACAAGTTTTGCCATTGAGGCCATTGAGCATTCAAGACATATCAAGAAATAATTCAAGCAGCAAGAGTTTTCATACAAATTTGAGCCCAAGGGGTAAAGGACGAAAACTATACAGCCGGGAAGGTAAGGCAAGAAGGATGAAGGTGTGATCAAAGAGCGGTATGTGAGAAATTGGAAGATAAGAAGTGGAGAGCATATAAAGTCTGATATCGTCTGATGATACTGATGATGCTGATTGCGACAATATGACGACGATGTCCCAGGATTGATCCATGGCAAAACTGTTTCCAAACAAAAGTTGGTGGGTAGTTGACTGTGAAGTTTCATGTAATCGGCAATTCCCCCTGCCAATACCTTGCTGAAGCAAGAGGGACTTCAGCTAGCAGCTGGCAGAAGCTAGTCTTCGTGACATATTCAAATATATATATATGTGTGTGTATGCATGCATGCATGTATGTATGTATGTATGTATGTGTATTTATATATATATATATATATTATAGAAACTAGTTAAAAGCCTAGAACAGCCACAAAAGATAGTACACCCGCAAAGCACCTTTTTCTTGAGCCATGCACGCAACCATGTAGTGTGTGAAAAGTGATGTATGTACATGTAGACTGTGCAACAACACCCCCCGTGCAGTGTAGGCCTATATACATGGGGGTGAAGCTGCAAATTCGTCTATAGTACAGTAGGTAAGGGATGCCGTTAATCATTAAACAACAAACCAAACAAAAACCCCCCCGGAAACAAGGCCTTCCTTCCAGTGGATCTTTCGCTTCTCACCTCAGGCGTGCAAACATTGGCAACAAGTGTAAACATGAGAAAGCAAGCCGTTCAATCTGACGTCAAGTGCTGCGATCAACCGATGCGATGAACATCAATTCGGACGTATGCATTCAGCTTTTGATTTTGTGCTCTACCGGGCTTGTGGTCGAACATGCAATGTGGAAAAAGGTCATGGCCCGTTACATAGGCCTGCGTTTCCACGCGGCAACAAAAGTTCTTGTGGTCGCCCGGGAGCTTGCCAAAGCAAAGCAATTTGAATTATGGCAAAAGCTGAATTCGGTTTGAATGAACCCGCAGGGAAGCATTGAGAAAAACTTCAAAGACGCCTTAACTTCGCAAGGCAAGAGCTTCCGCTCTGCGGTACATGCAACTACCAGCCGTGTGCTTAGCAAGAAGGAATCATGGCAAGAATGAAATGAGTGCCAAATGCCTGCTTCAAATTATATGCATTCAAAGCGTTAATGGAAATGTTGTGAACTTGAATTGAGTTGGCAAAACTTCCGACTTAGCACACTTGAGTTTGGATGTTGGTGGAATAGCGCGCCCACCCGTGCAATGAAGCCAATCACCTACCCGAATTAAATCAAAGTAGGCAACAGCTTCCGCTGTGCTTGATGTACTCCTCGATGTTCCGGCGCGTAGATGCGTACCCGTCGACCATGTCCACAAGTGCCAGCGAAGAATCCCCAGCAAAAATGAAATTGGCCTCAGGTTCCCCTGGGCATACCATTCCCCTCAGTGAGAAGCCTGACACGCCGTCAAGGAGACGTGCATCTTCCGGGCTAACGTCACGAAGATAGCCCTTGGCCAACATCGAACCATCAGTCTGGTCCATCAGCGACGTGAGGTCGGAGATCACGTCCGCCTCGTTCACGACCCGACACTGCGTGACCGAGCAAAAGATGCTCCCGGTCAACGCAAACCAGGCCTTCCCATTGGGACCCAAAGTGTCGTCAACATCGGACACCGGTTCCCCGGGTCGAATTCCAGCAGCATCCGCAGCAGCGGAGTAGTCTGCCTCTTCAAGCTCGGCTTGTGGGAATCGTCGGTAATAGGCCATTGTTGATGTAGTAGATAGCGAAACAGCGCGGAGTGCGGTAGTAGTCGTCGATTTGAGTTTTGAGCTGGTCGCTGCAACGAAAGCTCGATGGATCATGTCCGTCAGTTTCCTTCAGGTCATGACCTCTGCCTTGAACATGAGTATGACTACCATCACAAGACAATCCATCAAATGCAGTGACAATTGAAGCACAATCGGTTTGAATAGCCCATGGTTTCTTGATGGGTTCACCTTCTTTGTCAACAATACCAACCATGCATCCATCAAATGAGACTCTAATGAGTTGATGCTTTCCACAAACTTCTCAACTCGGTCAAACTTCCAATAAATGCAATGGGCTGGCCACTCAATAGCGATCTTTGGACTTAAGTGACGAATAAGATTGAGAAAATCGACCATCGAAGACCATATCTTCTCGAAAACATGTCGATGATATTCAACTTTGAGTTTGGCTGATTCATGTTGCAAGTTCACATATGACCATGTTGTGCCACCAGCGCATGGGATGCTAATCCAAATCAAAACAGGACAAGGTTGAATAGTTGAACTTTCAATTGCATGAACAACTTCATTCCTAATGTCCATTCTATTTGATCTAGACGTAACATCTCTCTCTTCCGTACATCTGATGACTTAACAATCTTTTGAATATTTCCTTGATCGATCACCAAGCTTTGAATCAGGTCCGCAACAAAATTCAATGAGTACCCTGCTATGAGATGCCACTGAAGGGCAGGCAGGTTCCCCTGCGCGTTGCTGAGATCCCGACACTGTTGTAGGTACAGGTTCCCCTGCGCAGGCTTTCATCTTTGTTGCTCCTTCCGCGGAAGAGGCTGTGATGAAATACCCATCAATCGCAAAGCTGATTCCCACTTCTCGGAGTTGGTAAAAGGCTTGGTGAGGATGTCTGCCGCTTGTAGCGATGAACCAACATAGACAAGTCTGAAATGTTTCCGTTTGAATTGTTCAGACAACCATGACAAGTTCAATCTTTGGGTTTTGTCGGTATGCCTAAATGACGGTGACCTTCCACTCTCAAGGATTCGAATGGTTGCTTGGTTGTCCTCAAGGAAAATGACCTCAAGACTACCTGGTCCTGCCATGTACACACTTTCATCCCCCCGCTTTTCAGATCCAATATACTTGAAATCAGTTAAAGCTGATCTTATCTCCCGTGACTCAACCCCGTAGTCCACTTCATTTGGTCCAGGAATCCTGAAGACAGTTTTCCCAGTCCATTCAAAGTTATTGACAACATCAGCATCAGGAGTCGTCCAATCCCATGTCAAATCAAATTCAACATCACCAGTTTTGGTTTTCATGATGGTGCACCTTTGTCTTGCCAATCCCTGAAGGTTCACTGGACAATCCGAATCAATTGGGTTATACAGTTTATTCCGGGGTTTGACATGAACTCTGGTAACTTGGTTGGTGAATGGAACGTGCTCCCAATAGTCATCTTTTGTGTTTTTGGTGTTTTTGGCACGAGTTTCCACTCTGCGGGATTGCCTTTGTTGAGTGCTATCTCCCCCCGCGTGACGTATGACTGACCACAGGCAGGAGGAAGGTAAACCAACAGCATGTAAAGCAAGGTTCGCCGCAGTGACTTCAGCCTCTGTCGATGACATAGCCGTTGAAGTCTGCTTCTTGGAAGAAGCTGTAAGTGGATAAAACGTGTTTGGTCCTACTAGTGCAAGGAGGCAACCACTTGTTGAACGATTGTCATGTTCCCCAGCATGATCTGAATCTGCAAATATAACCAAGTCTTGCAAGCCTCAGGTGGATCCCCAACGAAACCAACCATTGTACGATCAAGGGTTGAATGTATGTAACACATTAATCGATGAAGACTCTTATCGCAATCGGCTGACCATTTTGTAACCCTACTTGCCAATCCCTGAGTAGCACGGAGAAGATCAAACCTAGCCGTTCGTGCTGCGAACAACACTTTCATCAACACACGTGATGCAATGGGCTGGAGTTCCCCCCGAGCTTCTGCTTCGTCCATGATTGGACGAGCAATCTTGTCATCTGGGAAAGGAGTTGAAACTTTCTTGAACTTAACATGTGGTCCAGCTAGTTCAACATAGCGGTCAATACATTGTTGTAAAAATTGTCTCATGTCATATTCGACCGTGTTGACATTCTTTGTCATGCACTTGGATCTTTGTTGCTCAAGTTCATCAAGAAAAGTAAATCCTTGTGCCCTCGCCGCTTTCTTTGCTCCCGATTTGTCTCTTATCTTCTTAGCCGCTGCCAAAACTTTTGAAAGGTTCTTGGATTGATTTGTCCACAAAGTAGGTTGATCCCGTCCACCAAAATGGAAGTCCAGTTGGGTTTTGAGATTCCATATCATGAACATAATCTTTGGGTTCATCTTGAGTTTGACAAGGTTCACACACGGTTAGCCGGTGCGTTCCCGCCCGGAAAGACATGTTGTCCTTCGGCTTGTCCTGGAACTTCTTACGAGGTTGCAGGTGATGATGAACACAAACTCCAAGCTCTGGCATGTGCTCCCAGTAGTCCTTTGTTCGGCGGGCCGGACTGGCTGGCCTACTAGAAGGATCTGGAATGCTGGTATCGAAGACGTGAGCAAATGGGTGAGCACTCACATCCAGCTTGACATTCTGTTTGAATACATGTTCACATCCAAGGTATCTTCCTGCATCTTCTGGAGTATCCATGTCAATCTGAGAAGCAATAAGTTTCCACCCTTCATCAATGTTCTTGGATGGTCCTGACATCTTGAAGTCATCAACATATACACCAAGTAACAACTTCAACTTAGGATGCCAAAACATTGACGGCCAGCATTCAGGATAAAGAGGATGAAATCCGACTGCGTACAATGCTTTCTCACAATGACGTTGCCATAGACCCCCCGAATCGGGGTGACCATACAATGCCAAAATAAGAAGAACAACCGGGTCTTTAAACACCCCAATCCATTCTTTGGGCCATCTGTTTCTGGGTAGTCTAATCCAAGTTAAAATACCTTGCATCAATGCCTGGGTGTAAGCCTGTTTTCCATCACCTTGTGATGTCCGGTTCCCCGGCATGGAGCCATAAGCATCCAATGCTTTTCCTGCCTCCATGTTGGCCGGTGAACTTCCGAGCTCCGCGAACCAAGCAACATCTGCCGCCTCGTCCTTGACATTGTTTCCTTGAAACACGGTGCGACCCTTAAACTTGCGCATGGGGTCACCCTGCGGTAGCTCACTTCCCTTTTCGACACAAATCTCGAAGATCTTACCTACATGAACTTTGGTTTTGTTCTTGATGGCTTCCCTCGAAACATCATCCCATTCCCTAACAGTGGAATAATCCCATGCACCCTTACTAGTAAGGTTATTCCATTCCTTATCGAGTGCAGCTTGGGCAGCAGGAGTGTTGTTGATCTCCTTCTGTCCAACGGGTCTTGCCACGAGTGCATTGGAAAAATGAAAGCACATGAGCTCTGACTGATCCTTAAGCTTGTCTCGATGGCAATGGTTTACACCGTGCGAGCCCCCCAGATTAAAGGTGACTGGCATTGCGGGAATGAAGTCATCTGATTGATCGGCTATCTTGGGTTCAGGAACAGCTGAAGTGGCAAAGCGATCAATAACCCTCTAATACTTACGTTCTTTGGCAACTGCAGCATCATGCTTTTCGGTTGCTTCTTTCAACAAGGCTTCACGCTTAGCTCTTTCTCTAGCCGCTTTAGAGGCCCCCCGCCAAAGAAATGTTGGAATGTCCTTTGGTTTGGTGGAACCTTTGTAGCGTCTTCCCTTAAAAGCACTAGAGTCGTAGTAAGAAGGGTCATCCTTAGAGATATATTCTGACTTACCAGTTTTCGGGTCAATAACTTCGATGTCATCGGATTCAAGTCCAGCTTCCCGCATCAACTGCTCAAATTCCTCTTCGCCCTCCACAGGTCCTGGCTCGACAGCTTTCCTCGGAGACACCAGGTCTTCGATTGTCTGAGCATCCATCTTCTTAGGATCTGGAGGAGCTTCAAGGCTAAGAGTTTCATATAAACCTTCCCTAATAGCCTTATATCTACCTTTCAAAGGGTAAATAAATGGTCCATCAGGTACGGTAAGTTGGTTGACACGAACAACTTGAACTTTGGTCCAGTCCAATAATCAATCCGAGCCCCAAAAGGAATGTTGGGTCCCTTGAACTTTTCCCCAAAGCGAAGTTCCAGGGAGAAACTATTTCAGGGTGGTCCTGGATGTTGTGTGCCATACACCAATGTCGTGCAGCATAACTCCAATAGGAATGATGAAGCCCTGCCTGTTCAAGGTTAACTCTAGTCCCTTCGAGAACGGACCTGAGATTCCTCTCGGCGACTGCGTTCGACTTAGAAACATAAGCTACACTCGTGTTCTGTCTCCACCCGACTTCCCGACAAGCGAGCTTAATGGATGGTGCGGCATCGGAGTAGAATACTCCGACTTCTTCACCGGGTGCAACAAAATGTTTAAAAGCTAAAACACAATCTTTGGCATGACTTCTAGCTGAAGGATAAATCCACCGAAAATTCGTAGCGACATCTTTCTGTCACCATCAATGGATTGTTCGTTGGCATCCCTAGTCACAAGATGATCCCCAGTGATGTGATCCCCAAACTTGTTGGATTCCACAGTCAATGATTCTCCCTTACTACGTTTGGTTGGTTTGTACATCTTAGCACATTTGCATGTTTCGCAGAAGGGGTTCTTTGGGGTATGTGTCATCATGGGCCTAAGAGTCCTGGCCTCTTCGCGAAGTGCAGCTTCACCACGATCAACGGCTTTTGGTTCAGGCAGTTGAAGACGACCGTCAACTGGTTCTTCAGGAGCTTCGCCTTCGTCTTCCGAACCTTCCATGACATCAGGCGTCATGGCCGCAGGAGGTCCTGGAGCAAGTTCACCAGGAAAGAATTCCTCAAGATCGTCGATGGTTTGTCCGGGAATTTCATCATCATCAGCGATGGAAGCCTCATAAGGTTCTTCGACCTCTTCAACTTCATCCTCAGACTCTGTGCCAACGGCTGACATGCGAGACCTTCGAACAGGCGAGATGATGGGCTTGCCGTTCCCGGCACAGCGGAGTCCCATGAAAATGGAATCCCTACTGCAGCGGGTACCTGGCCATCTCTGGATGGTAGATAAGGAACGTAATCTTTAACTTCAAGTTTGATCTTAGTTCCATCTTTCTTCTTGAAATATGGGCGACTAAAACTTTTCCAAACAAAATCCCATCCATCTTGAATACATCTCATCCCTACCGATATTACAGCCGGGGTATCAGGAAGAACATAAGGATGAACTTCTTTGTCGATGCAGTCAATATGAACAGAAGCTTGTTGGTCAGCTGATTGAGAACCATTTGCAGTGATTAATTCAAGGGGTTCATGAGAGTGATACACAACTTCTTCGGGAATCATTTTACTGCAAACCAAGTCCTGTGCACTACCAGTGTCTGCAATCCATGCAATCTCGGCGGATGCATTACGCTGCTGGGACGGCATGTGTCCTGGCAGGGCATTCAGGTCGGAACGGATGCAGTGGCGACAGCCGATATCACTGTCACATTCAAAGCTGCATTTGCAAAGCTTTCCATGCAACTCCCGAAAGACAGCTGATTGCAACATTTGTGCTGCAAGTATAGCATCACTTTCTCTTGCCTCGATCGTATCTTTACGAGTACGATCGTCCTTCGTGATGCGAACTGGATTGTGAGTTCGATGTTTGGCTTGGCACGGATTCAAATTACAATTTTGCTCAATGGGAACTTCGAAGATTTCATCGTTGCCCCCAAATGAAACAGTGCGATTGGGTGTAACTGGCATGGCAAAATGCTGGTTGAAAAAGTGCGGAGAGGCGATGCCTTCCGGCACGCGATGAGTACTGGTCGAAGGATTAACGAGTGCGACCATCATCAGAGCGTGAATCAGGCAAACTGCAGCGGAGCCAGAGGAAGATGGTTTTCCCCCTTTGTCCTTGAGACTCTGTGAGCCCTTCGAGGAGTTGGAACCTCGACTTGACGATCTAGAACGATCGCCCTTCTTCTTATTCTTCTTCTTTTTCTGGCTCTTTCCACGCTTGTCATCTTTGGTAGATGGAGCTGCAGGCTTTGGAGGGTGTTGGAAAGCACAGTCACTACCACGTTGACACTTGCCTGCCTTCCAAAACTTACACACTTGATTCCTAGATCCCGGAGACAAAGACCGACTAGTGCCTCTTGACTTGGACCTGGATTTACCTTTCTTGCCTCCGCCTTTCCCTTTGTCAGACTTTTCATGTTTATAACGGCAATCCTTACCCCTAGTGCACTTGCCAGCCTGGAAGTCATAGCAAATGCCCATGGGTTTGCCCGCAGACGAAGGTCTGGTGGGCGCTGGTGTGGCGTCTCTCTTACCTGAAACCGACTTCTTGGTGGCCTGTCGCATCTTCTCAAGACGTCTTCTCTCAAGGTAATCCCTAGCAGCTTTCATGAGAAAATCATAAGAGCGGTTGGGTTCCCCCTCCGGTGTGCGATCATACACAGCCAGATCATGAGAGAGAGGTTTGAAAGTCTTGATAGCGTTGTGAAAGTATGCTTGCTTCCAAATCATGTCAGGCTCGGAAGTCATTCCAGCGATCACAGCGTCCCATCGGGTGATGAAACCTCTGAGATCATCATTGACTAAGGTAACAGCCATGAGGTCCTCGATGTCGTACACTGCACCATGTTTCCTACTAGTACTAAAGTGCTTGTGAATCATGAGCAATGCTTGACGTCCCCTAGCTGGTGTCCCTGACTTGGCTTGTTCTTCCTTGAAAATGTCAAGCTGTCGTGCAAAGTCCCCTTCGCAGATGTTGGTGAGCGAAGACATGAGCTTTGCGTCAAGGGTCACGAACTTACCTGAGTCCTTCAAGGCTTCGACAGACTGATCTGTCTTGAAAACTTCTTCAACCCATTGGAAGGCTAGATCAGGTTTAGCTGAAGCTGCAATTATGGCATCCCTTACTCGAATTCTCCAATTCCTATAATTCTCGGGTTGGGGGAACTTAGGAACTAGGATCCTATCAGACTCTTTGGCCTTATTTTCAGTAGTCCTAGAACGCTCTAAGGCCCGCTTGACCTTTCGTGCAAAGGAACTCTCAGAATCCGAACTGGACGTGGTAGGGGATGAAGACGAAGATGGTGAGGATGATGGATCCCGACGGTGACGGCGCCTGGATCTTCCTCGGCTGGTCTTGCGACCCTTCTTCTTGCTCTTCTTGTCCTTGTGACTTCTTTTGCCATTGAAGTCATCATCATCGTCATCATCTCCAGGAGGTCCACCACCAGGAAGTCCTGGCGGCTTGATGGGATCTGCCATAAAATGCTCATCATCAGCATCAGGTGAATGCTTGGGCTTCTTGCTGCCTGACGCCAACTCCTCAATGATTGTTCTCGAAGGTTGCGAAGTTTCTGGAACGGGCTTTCCTGGTCCGTAGTGGATCATGAGTCCAGGAGTTCCCTCCAGAGGTTGAGACTTCAAGTTTCGAATGATCTCTTTCTGCTCCTTCCGAAGCTTTTCAATCTCTGCCTCAAAGTCCTTCTTTTGAGATTCGGCCCCAACTTTTGCATGTTCAGTGCGTGTTGATTCATAGCATCAATCTGAGTGCGATACTCTGCAAGTTCCGAACGGGCCGCCTGCAAATCAGCATTGGATTTCTCTGCAGACGATGTCAAGACACCTGCATTGTTGACTACATGGGTCAGTTCGGCACTCAGTTCCCTGATGCGATGATCCTGCGCATTGACTTGCAGTTGAGCAGATTTCTGCTCGCTCATCGCCTGGGCGGCTTGCTCATTCAACAAAAGGTTCTTCCTGGAAATTTCATTGGCTGCTTGTTGTTCAATGCTTGCAAGTTGGTCTCGAGCTTCACTCACAAGCGAAGTGTATTGGCCTCGCTCTGAAATGCATGCTGCTGTGCAGCCATCAAGTGACTTGCCACGGTTGGATCAACACCTTGCTGTACCACTGCCACGTGGGCGGTACGGTGATCAATGTTGTTGAAGTTGATGGTGTTGGGTTGACTGATATCAATGTTTGCATCCAAAACACCTGGCATGTCCCTGCGTGGATCGTAACGGCATGGGTCAAAGTCCTCTTCCTGGTAACTCATGTCACCTTCTGTTGTTGCCGCGCCTGAATGGATTACCACTTCCTCCGGTTGTGTAGTGTTCACCAGTGCTAACGAAGCCGTGGCGTTCCCGCCCGGGGCAGGCAACGCTCGGGGAGTAGACATGGCGAAAACTAGGAGGTAAGAGCGAAAAGTGTGAGACAAAGGAAACCAGCGATCGCTTGGCGATACGGCTGATAACCTGTAGAAACTAGTTAAAAGCCTAGAACAGCCACAAAAGATAGTACACCCGCAAAGCACCTTTTTCTTGAGCCATGCACGCAACCATGTAGAGTGTGAAAAGTGATGTATGTACATGTAGACTGTGCAACAACATATATATATATATATTCAAGCTATCTGAAGCTATCTCAAGCTGCCAATACCAAGTTCCGGTGCAAATGTGGTGACAACATGTCACAACAAAATAACATCCAAAGAAAACCTTCTGGGTAGCACCACAGCATTAACCACAAAAAAAAATAGCCGCCAAAAGGCATGTGGAAAACACTCATGCTCAAAAGCAAGCTCCAGTAGAGCATCATGGCCAAGCCTCAAACACTCGCGGTGGTAGGCTGCCAAACACACACAAAAATAAATGCATGCAAAGAAAATTTGTCGTTGCTGGAAACCTGATTGGACCTCATGTTCCAAGCTGCGTGTTAATCGCAACGACGAAAGCGAGCGGGAAGAGGCAACTCGCTAGCATGTGCCGTGCCGCTGGCTGGCAACTGGAAAACAGCTGAAGCGGCCCCAGTCAAAAGTCAAAAGTGTCTGGCTTGTATACGTGTTCAGTTATTTACCTTGTTTATGTGGTTATCTATTCTCTCTCTATATGTATTTATGTGTTTAATATGTGTCTTATTCGTTTATTTATTTGCCTATTCAACTATTCATTTATAGTCTATGCTTATTTCGTTCTATTTCAACATGTCCAATGTGCCAATATATCGATTTTGGGCAAGCGGACGGGTTCCACCATGGCTGGGATGACTTCAAGTGAAGGGGGATGCACGCCAAGCAGCAAGAGAAAGTTGAATAGATCCGCTTGAATTCTTGACCCTGCTCGCAAGTGTCAGAGAAAAGCTCCTCGCTGTGAAATCTGTGAATAGGGCATTCAAAAACAAATTGAAGATACTGAAGCAGGCGTCGGAAAGTCAGTCATCGCCAGGAGGGAAATTTGATGTTTCATGAAACGCCTACTGTACTGGTCGCATCTGGTCGCGTCGTTTTGCTATTCATGGGGATGCCCACAGTATGAAAGTCCTCTGTCCCAGCCGCCATGCACCAATAGAATGGCTCCAGGCTACACATTACCTTAGGATTATCAAGGGTGTCAAGCTTCCGGCCGAAATTGTAAAGCTTGCGTCTATATCATTTATATAGATGCGGGTGGACGTTGTTTCAAGATTGTATCTGCATATCTTGGCATTTTTTGAGGCTTTCCAGGGGCAGAAATTCAAGTATGTCCAAGTACTAATTTGAACCGATGCTATCACTAACAACAACTACTACATAACCCAATGACCGAGGATTGCTGCAGTATTGCCAATATACGCTTGATGCGGCAATCTCTTTTCAGAAGATCAACCACTGTAGCTTTGATTCATTTTGAAGCTCTCTCCTGCTTTGTGGGATGCAAGATGATCAGAAGATGATGCAGGTAATTTGATGGGAAGGGTAAGCTCAGATCTGGAATTTCCACAACCGGCTGGGTTGGGAGGGCCCCGGCTAATTGGGATTCAGGAATGGGGCATGACTCGGCATGACTGAGTCTTGTCTATTTAGGGGAGGGGAGGGAGGTGATTCGTTGATTGGATCTAGAGATTGCTCTATCTTTCTTGCATGCATGGGCATGGGACGGCATGGGTGACGTTCCAAAATCTAGAAAGACAAGTTAAAGACAAGCCACAATGAGCAACCAAAGCAAAATCAAAGAACCACCGCCTTGCCACTCAAGCAAAGATTGTGGAATTGGTATGCGGCAAGCCCGGTTCATGTAGCCGGTCTTGCAGTCTTCACAAACTAGCTTCACCTGGTCATACAACAGCTTCGGAACGGCCGTGGCATAGATCAATGTGCGACAGACAAAAATCGCCGCTTGGATTCCTTCCGTGCGTTCCAGTGCTGATAAAATGGACTGGCTCACCTAAGTATGCTGCAGGCGCACAGCATCAGCACCACTATGACAAAAGTGTGTTAGCGCTAAGTATTGGGCAAGACGTCATCCCGACTATATTTTCGTGATTCGTTATTTATATAAATCTAAAGAATCTAAAACCAACACGTGAAATTATGGACCCATTCTTACCCAAAATAGTCCAGAAATTTAATAAATAACCAAGCGGCCAAATATAGACAAATTGACCATAAGAAGAAAATCTTGCGTCGTAGGAAGCGAAACTTGATACCTTCCCACAAAATGTCCGTTACCATCACCACAGTCTCATGGCCTTGCTGCCAGCGTCGACGCAGATACAGAGAGAAAGTGGCTGAGTTCTTGTTGGAGTTCTGTCACTTAGCTTGGGGGACCTGAAGGACATGATCAACAAATCTTGATTTTCGAAGAATAGGGTCCCTCATCAAGCATGGTGCATCGAGGCTTGAAACGTGAAGCATCTAAGAGTCTCCTGTATTCGTACGTTGTGCTTTCAAGGCGTGTGATAAACCTTGGGGGCACTTGGGGGACTTGAGAGCAACAAGGCCACTAGGCCATGCTGGGTGCCACACTGTGCCACAGGATGCCGGGAGAATTGGAACAAATCTTGCGAGATGGTGAAAAAAATCGTCAAAAATGGTGAAAGGTTGTGAAAGGTTGTGAAAAATGGTGAAAAATGGTGAAAGCATATCCAAGCTGCTGATGAGATTTGGATCCCCATAGTCCTCCAGCCAAGACAATGTCTCACTGGGCTGACCATCCAGGTCCTGCACAAGGTGCTTTACATAGTAATTCACCCTGCGAAGACCTCCAGGTGATTTGCACAAAGCCGAGCAGCGGAGTAGCGATTTGTTGAATGACGCTACCCAATGCTTTTCCAATAGCCCCAACCGTACTTGCTGAAGTCAATGAGCGTCAAACATTCAAAATTCATGAGAACAGGAAAACACGAGATGCTGCAATCCATGCATGTAACTTCATCTAACCCGCATCTGTGCAGACTAACCTCTAGGTGCCTCTGTAGGTATCTATTCTTTCTCAGCGTTATGACTGCGTGACGTCTGTCATGCCAAGGGGGGCCTTTGCTGATCCATCTTGACCTCCACACTAGGCCATTGAACAGGGTCTGGAGCAAGGCAGGCACATCTGTCATTAAATACTTCACCACATCAGGATGGCGGACAAACAAATCGTCGCAAGCATAATAATATACATCACGATCTGCTCGGATGGTCAACAGGTCTTGAAGGATCGCCCTTGCGCTGTTCAGATTGCCACTACGGATGGACCAGTAGAAGGGAGAGATTGATTGAGCACCAACGGAAATGTTCAGGAGCTCCTCATGGAGCATGTGGCTTGCAAGTCCCAAATCTGAAGCTTGGATCTTAGTGGCTTAGTGAGAGGCATGTGCCGCATGATGCGGCATGATCTCCGTGTGGTGCGAGGGGGTGGCGTAGAACCCTAAAAACTAAAATAAAATGCAGGGGCCCAAGAACAAAATGTCAATAAAATGATAGGGCATAAGGTAAGATAGGATAATCTAAGCAACACACACTGGACAAACACAAAGAGAATATGGCATCGGCCCCCCCCCACCTGGCAACTGTTCGACATCAGGCCCCGGCTTTTTTTATTTCATAATATTGATTGTTATATTTCCTTAGATCGTTGACAGACATTTGTACAGTATGATATGCGCAATCAGTACAGTTTCAGAACTTAATTCATCTCTAGCATTTTTGTTATACATTAGGACCTTTATTTGTCATTTTGTTTCATATTTAGTTTTTCAAAAGTTAGTTTCCTTTTTGTTATATAGCATCTTATAACACTTTTAGTCTTGTAAAATTTATGTCTTTTAGTCTTGTGATTTTCATGAGATTTTGATGAGATAGATTACAATATCATATACTTATTTAAATGAATTCATATGCTCATTTGTTTGATCTTTTTAGGGGGCCCAGCCCCCTCATTCTCTTGGGGTACACCATAGGAGGATCGGCATGTATCACTTTGTATCAGAGCTTTTGCAGTGTCACAACTCACGCATGGTCTCCCGCTGGATCGTGCTCAGTAGGTTAGAAATGGTTTGAAAGTTAGTTAGAAAATGTTAGAAATACCAAAAATGAATAAAAATGATTGTTCCATACTGTTCCAACGTGCTGCTAATTTTGGGTGGTGTGCCCATGACTTCACGACATCTCTTTGGTCCTGAGCTCGCTTTCCACGTGCAGAGGTGGCCATGGCTTTCTTCATCGAGATTTCATCGTTTGTACTGATGGCTTTCATAACAACAGTCGAGCCCTCAGAAATGGCGCGGACCAAGATCCTTGGTGAAGGGTGCAAACATAAATAAAAAGGGAAACGATCAAGCTTGGAGACATGCGTGTTACAATGTCAAAAATATCAGACGGCATGAAGACTGCGCACACATATTAGTACAGTGTGTGGAACACAAGTGCAACATGTCTCTAATTAATTAATCAATTGAATATGTGTATTCATTGATGCGTTTGCTTTTCCACTGATTTATGTATTCATTTGCTGGTTTGGTTAAACATATACATGCAATTGTTATTCCCCGACAGCGTAAGCTAATGGGGTCTTCAGCCCAGAATAGCTCCGGTGTGCACTGGTGCAGGCGCCGGGCCAGGTTCAACGAGGTTCCGGAGAAGGTTCCGGAGAAGGTTCCGGATAAAGTTCCGGAGAAGGTCTGGCAGCCTTTGGTGCAGGTCAGGTTCGACAGGGTTCCGAAGAAGGTTCCGGAGAAGGTCTGGGAGGCTTTGGTGCAGAGCCAGGTCAGGTGTGGGAGGCTTTGGTGCAAAGCCAGGTGTTTCAACAGGGTTTTGGAGAAGGTTCCGGAGGCTTTGGTGCAGAGCCAGGTCAGGTTCAACAGGGTTCCGGAGGTTCAGGAGAAGGTTCCAGGAAGCCTTGGTGCACAGCCAAGTCAGGTTCAACGGGTTCCGGAGAAGGTTGCAGAAACTAAGCCAGGTCAGGTTCATTTAACTCACGGAAAATCAGCTGAGGTGTTTCCAGCGCTTGGCTTCCCAGCACGCTTCAGAAAGATTTGTAAAAATAAAACGTTGCGGCTGTTGGGGATACCACCGAAGCTATCCGAAGCTTATATTTGTCTTGGCTTATCTATTCATATATGCATTGATTTTTCATTGATTTCTTTCCTTCACTAGTTGAGAGAGAGAGAGAGAAGAGAAGAGAGAGAGAGAGCATGTAACGGTACCCGGTAACTGATTTGCCATCCCGTGCCCCAAAATCAAGGCCAGATATGCCAAATGGATGTCAAGCGTCTTGGAGACCAGTTGCATTGCCCAAGTGAAGCCTGCGATGGCTGTCTCGTTGGTGGTGACTGTGCTGAAGACCTTCACGGCAGAGCTGACGAAAGGAGCAAAGAGCTCGGCAGGAATGGCGTAGCCCACGTGACGCAAACCGAGGCCACTAATGTCCTTCATAAGCGCCACAAAATGGCACGGCTGTACACAAGGCATGATGAAAAAATGGGATATGAATGCATATGATGGGATATGATGGGATAAATAAATGGCATGATATAGTAATTTAATACCAGCACAGCAGGAACAGGGCTAAGCTTGCCAGTCCTCCACCATCGCCCGCGGCTGCCGGTAGATCTCACTACACAGCTCGATGATTTTGTCCTTACAGTTCTGCAAGCAACCCTCTTGCCAATACCATACCAAGTCTACAAGGTATATAATTACATATAATCATGCTAAGCTGCTAGACTAAAACCAGAATAAGGTTAAGAATTAAGAGAGAAAACAAAACTCATCTACTTGAAAATCATGTCAAGAATCTGCGATGAAGTACAACCTGGTAAGCGACTGCTTAAAAAAGTCTTGGCCGGTGGGCGCCAACCTGAAGAAGTTCAAGAAAAATTCTTGTCGGAGCTGTGTCATCGACTCCTCTGGTAGTCTCGTGAGCACTTCTGTCAAGGCCTTCTCGTGCACCTTAGAGGTCTGAGGAGATCTGAGGAGATCTGAGGAGATCTGAGGAGATCATAGTGATGTCAAGAAGCTTCCAACATCTTCCAACCGTCCATGGTGATGTCAACACTTCGTAAATAAACTGGGTTGATGAATTAGCTACTCCTCCCCCCCATGAGGAAACTGGGGTCTATTGACGGGTTGATGTTATCACATATTGATTGGGAATTCAAAGATCAACCTTTTCAGGTCAAGGAGAATGGCTGGCAAATACAGTTCCGGTCAGATCTCGCGCAGTAGACACGCAAGATAAGCTGAAATTCTAGCATGCTAGCACTTGAGTATGATGGAAAGCAGTTCTCCATGATTTTCGAAAATGGTGCGTTTTCTATCGTTTTCTGTGATGGGCGCCCTTGACACATTTACAAAATCTGACCAAGTGCTTTTTGCATGCTGGGCTTTTCGTATTCACTGCCTCTGTACACACCGTGCCCACGCTTCACACAGCTTCGAAGGTCTCTGCCCAGGCACTGGTGGCTTTCCAAGAAGCTGCTTCAGTAGGCGCTCCACGTTCCTTGGCGTCTGGCATGGGTCTCATTTCTCCAAAGCGGAACTGACCGTCAGATTTGCCTTGACTGTGAGACGCAGAATCTGCTGACATCTACCTTACAGTAGCATTACAATTACAAGAGGTTCCAGGCAAGAAACTGCCAAAGCCAGTTCCAGGCAACCTGACGCAACATACGCAATGACTCCGCAATGACGTCTGCTGATGTGCTACAAGTCACTGGTGCATCAAAGGAAAGTAGTGTTTGAAATCTGCTGCTCAGTGGGACGGCCACCAATGGCCATATTACATATCTACATTATATATCTACATTATATCATTATATATCTATACAATTAGTATACAGTATTTATATGATTTTATATGATTCATTATGATTCTTTATGAATCTTGTGAAACATCTGGGCATCATCCCGGCTTCAAGAGTTCTCATGTGATTTCCAGGGCACCTCATGGTCAGAATCCCACTCGGTGGAGACCAACGACCTCAGAGAGGCTAGGACCACCGCCTTGAACTCCGACAGGACAAAACTACCTGCCCACCAGGTTGTGCCATTGCAGATATGGTACAAATACGTGCCATGCATTGCACATGCTGTGCTTTCACAACACCACTGCCTTGGTATCTTGATAGCACCAACGCCAAGACGTCACCTCGGTTCGTCAGTGGAGCAAAGCATCTCCAACGTCAACTCACCGCTGTTGCGACAGATACTGCACGTTTTCCATGGTTTTCCCTCACTATTATGGATAATTATGGTGATACCGGCGTTATTTCCTTTCACCCACTCTCATTGCATGATTTGTACGGACTTACGAGCTGCTCCCCCGCCAGAGTTCAAGCAAGCAGCATTCCTCTTGCAAGCGGTATGGGTTGGCAACGTTTAAGGCAATGGCATCCAACTGATCTAAGATCAGAATCATCCAGTCGTTATTGCTCAAGCCCATCACTGCCGCATTGAAGAGAAACATGTCATTGAAGGAGTTGGGCACCATCATTCCCTCCGTAGTCCTCCGTTGCTTGTTGCATGTGAGGATGTTAGACTGTTAGACTGTTAGACTGTTAGACTGTTAGACCACAAAAAATATCAACTGGTCAGAGGATTTGCAGGGAAATTATGTCATACATCATCATACATCTTGATATCACAATAGCCGCCATGTACCGCACAAAGCGTCTTTGTCATCTCTGCCAGCTCCAGATCCACATCTGCTTCAGACTCGTCTTCCCATTTGTCAGAATTTGCGCCCTGCAAAGGAGGTTTGCTACTGGGGCATCCCAGCTCAAATTGAGATCCCCGTTTGCGCTGACAATGAACTGACGTGTTCCATGTGTGGTGTGGTGGTGCAACAGCGGTCTATCTTCATGTCCAAGCCTAGCTTTCCCACCCTCAACTGCTCAAACATACGCAAACATAGACTGTCATCCGCCCCAGGCAACGGAGCCTTCTCCTTTTTCGGCGATGCCATCACTTCTCGCACATCCGTTATCCCTGCTGCCTTCGTATTGGCAGATTTCCAGCCTTATCTCAGCAAGGCTCTAAACACCATCTCCCAGCCATTCCAAATGAAATAAAGTGGCTATAGTTTTGATGACCTACCCTTCATCACTCACTTTGTCTTGCGGCCAGATCGCTGTTTTGAATGATTCGGATCCGGCTGGCATACCTGGGGCAAAAGACACGTGTCTAACATGCGAAGGACAATGTGTACTTGAAATTTGGCACTGACGCATCCTGCTTCAATTTCCAGCAAAGCTGCTCGCGTCTGATGAAAATCAGAGCACCACCGGTGTAGTTCAGGAGAATTTGGAAACCAAAGCGAGCTTTGGTGGTGAATTTTGGCCCAACTTCCTGTGCAGATTGAATCGGATTGACCAGTGATACAGTATGCGGAGCACCATCTGAAGATGAACCAAGAATGAAGAGGCTTGTCATGGTGAAGTCTCGATTTGCCATGATGGATCATGATGCGCTTCAATATGTTTGATTTAATCTGGTTTGACTATTCTGCTGGGACTAGAAGGAAGCGACGAAGCGCTTCAAACGTGGTTGCAACCATCATTCAGGGAATCCATCATCTCTTCCGCTCCTGCTCAAAGAGTTCCAAAATAGCTTCTCGGAACACATCCATGCGAGGAGCGGTTACTTCCTTGGCACACAAGAGGCTGACAAGGGGCAGAAACATGTCCACTTTGCGTGAAAATGCACCTGGGCACACTCCGCCTTCCTGCAAGATCTTCACTGTAAAGGCTTAGGCTTATATAGTGGGTTTGGCATCTAATTATACCTGACTTGAAATATCTAAAATTAAAAAATAAACCCGGACATGGATAAACAACCTCAGTCTGAAAGACCTTCAAATCTGTAAGTTTTCCGTCCAAGCCCTGCCTTTGCGGGCTCCAGCCGTCTCCACATGAACCACAGAATTTGGTAGCTGTATGTAGTTGTTTTACTCTGTTGTCAACGATGAAGTATGATAACCTGATAAGCTCTGATTCCCATCCGCGCAGCCAACAGGGCACTCAAGGAATATTCTCTCAATAGGGTCAACCGGGTGAAGCCTTCAAATGCCAGGTCGTCAAAGCAATCCCAAATTCAGCCATGTATCCACATCCAAGTGCTGAAATCCTATTGTCTCCACTGCAGTCTTCAATGCTCCCGGCTTTGGGGCCGCATTGATCAGGCCCACCAGTGCTGAGCAGAACTTCAATGCCATCACTGGGCGTGGGGACTTGAACCTGAGACCAAAAGGGTGATCGTGGCAAGTTCCTGGAATATTGTTGAGGAATGTTGGGGACATGCTGATAGTGGCTCACAGCTGAGGAGCCAGGGCTGTAGCGAATGCTACCGGACTGTCGGCTTTAAAGCCAATAACGGTTTCTTGCAGCCCATGAACCCATGCATATCAACTGCAAAGTCAAAGCTCTAGCAATGTGACGTAAATCAAGAGCTTTGCCAAGGAGCAGTGTCTGTAGGCTCGGGGTTGCTTCGAAAATTGCATTGAAAATTGCATCCCCAGCAGTCTCTCTAGAGTTGCTTTGAGTTGCAATGAACATCTGCCTCGGCACTGGAGATAAACACCAGGTTTTGGGAAAAATATGTCTAAAACACTTCAAACACTTGAATACATCAACATACAAACTACTAAAGTTAAAGAATTGCAAATAAGCACCTAAGATCATCCTGACACCTAACAAATCTGAACTCTCGCTTGATTCGAGGCGTGTTTGCTCAAACGAAAGGGGCCCAGAAGTCGCCACCATACAATTTTTCCTTGCTCTTTCAGTCCCGACCTCCTAGGACGTGGCAAGCTACAAAGCTTCGCTGATGTCCTGAAGAACATCACTGGGTATCTGAATCTTGTCGAAAGTTTGCTCATAGACGCTCCTCAGCGTTTGAAACACTTGACCCGCCCGGCCCTACGGTGGTACATATTCAACTTGCGAAAGAGAAAAGGCATATTCCCACGATCCCCTGCACTCGCCCCCATCGATTTCCTGATGGGGCCAAGCAAGACATCTCAATGACTCAAGTCACTGCAATGAATATAATGAATATACTTGCATACATACATGTATGTATGTATGCATGTATGTCCCACCCCCCACCACATCCACAGGGGGGAGGGATACATAGACATATTGATGTACATACTGTATACATTTGCACATACACATACTACATACGTATACACGCACAATATATATATATATATATATTGTGGATTGCACTCCATGCAACGCATTGAAGCATCACATGTTGAGAGAGAGTGCTGTTTCATTCGGTCATAGACCTTGGCAGATTTCATTTCCATTGCCTTTTTTCCATTCAAGAATGGGTGGGCATCTTGTAGCTACCCAACTGGCTACGTCTTCGAGGAAAAGGCCTTGCTTGCCTTTCGCGATTTGCTGGACAAGGACTTCGAGTGCCTTGAACTTTGGTTGGCTCCCTACCAATCAACATTGGTAGCGGAGCCAGGGCCATTGGGTTCTGGCTCCAATCCGCTGCGCTACTTCCACTCCATTGACAACATCCCCTTTGACATTAACTCCATCTTCATCTACACTTCAACTTCCTGCTCTAGCTTTCCGGCTTGATCATTGTGACTGAAGGTCCGAGGATTACTGACATCAAAGATGCCACCACAAGCCGCACCGAAAGCTGCTGCGTCCCAAGCTCAAGCCTCTCAGCCTGCATCCCATGATGGGACTAGTTTGAAGGACTCATACATCCCAGTTTTTGATGGTCAGCCTAGTTCGTATCAAGAATGGAGAAAACGAATAGGAATCTACCATCTCAAAATGAAGTTGCAGAAACGCACTGCCGAGAGCATCCTGAACATCATTGGATCGTTGCAGGGCACAGCATGGAAACTTGTAGAAGGTTTTGATTTGGACAAGATCGACAAAGAAGGAACTTTTGATGATTTGATGAAACTGCTTGATGCTTTCAGGTATGACAGCAGGGTTCGACTTCCACAGGATTTTGATGCATACTTTTCTGACCTCTCCAGGAAACCAGGTGAGACACTGCTGTCATACGTCACTGAGCATGACGAGAAGCTTCGAAAAGTTCAAGGACTGACATGGAATTCAAATCCCTGACGAAGTCCAAGGATGGCTGCTGCTCAAGAAGTCCAATGCCACGAAGGAACAGAAACAGATGATCATCACACAGGCTTCGAAAATGGAAAAACTCAGGATTCAAGAAGCCTTGTACTTGATTCTTGGTCAAGATCATTGTTCTGCAGTTTCCCATGACCATCGACGACCTGGTTCAGGCAGACTTTTCCGCCGTGGAGCCTACACTGCTGCAGACCAATACGATGATGATGACGACCAATATGACGTTGACGATGAGGCCTACGTTGAATATGAGTACGACCCTGGGTATATGGCCGCTGATGACAGCTGGGTGGATGATTCTCAGTGTGATGCTGATGCAGCGTACTATGAGAATGCTGAGTACGACGCTGTTGAAGATGCAGAGTACGATGTTGAAGCGTACGACGAAGCGTACGCGGCGTACCTTGACGCCACACGAAGATTCCAGGACCTGAAGCTGTCTCGTGGATTTTACCCAGTGGTAGCTCTTGCAGATCAAGGTACCATGCCGACGTCTTCAAGTTCACAGACACCAGTTGGAACCGGACGTGGCAAAGGCTATGGTGGCGGTGGCAAAGCCAAAGGCCGTGGCCGTGGCAAGGGCAAGAACATTGTCCGATATCCTCCTCCAGGTGACCGCAAGCCTCCAGACCCCAGAGGACGTGCTGCTGCCATCACTCACTGCCTGCGTTGTGGAGCTAGGGGCCATCAAGCAGCTCAGTGTCCACGCACTCCAAAGCATTCAGCACCACCCTCTTCGACGTCTCCAAGCCCAAAGAAGCATCACACTGAAGGTATGGCGATCCTACAGCCTCTTGATGAACATGGACATGTCATCTTTGAAGATGTGGATGGCAAGCCTCGCGTTGACTGCACGATGTTGGATCCTGGCGCATCTGCATTTCTCATGGGAAGTGTATGCTGGGGAATCCCGCATGTCGCAAATTGCAGAAACTCTTGGATGCCAAGTTGAAGTTTTTGGATATGAATCAATGAATCTGGTTGGGACTTTGATGACCCCAGCCATCGCAGAACTTTCCTGAAGAAGCTCGATGAGGAGATGCCCGATGAAGTTTACTTGGCTCCCCGATGTGGACTGTGGTCACCAATGCAGTCCATCAATGCTTTGACTCCTGAAAAACGTGAAGAGCTATCCATCCAGCGGCAACACCACCATGATGTACATCTGCAGTTTTGCAAGGTCATCTACACCCGACAGGTTCGAGATAGCCGACATGCACATCTAGAACAACCTCAAGCTGCGTTGAGCTGGAAAACAAAAGCTCTCAGTCGACTTCCAGGTCACAGGGTCGCTTTTGACCAATGCAAATATGGTGCATGCTGCCTTGACAAAGATGGCTTGGCGATTGGTGAAGAAGTCTACCAGTTTGCAGACTTCAAAGCGAGCAGCTGCACAGGCTATGACACTTCGATGCGACCGTGGCCATCAACATTGCCAACTTGAAGGTCAAATGCCTGGCTTTGGAAGAGCAAGAGCCAGCTACCTGGAAGATTACCAGCCCACTTTGGCTGCTGTGCTGGCTTCATGCCTTGCTGCTCCTGAAGTTCCAACTGCATGGGACACTGCCTTCGCCGTCAACGAGGAGAAGGCCATCCATGGGCAGATCATCCAGCTCATGACTGATCACAAAGCCGAAGCTGTGATTGCAGTTCAGCGCCTCCACCGAAATCTTGGCCATCCTACGACCTTTGCACTTGATCAGATGCTGGAATCCAGGGGAGCTTCCGAGGCTGTCTTGAATGTGGCCAGAAGCTACCAGTGCCATGCCTGTTTGAAGTATCGAAAACCCAATCAAGTCGCCCCAGCATCTACCAAAGTTGTTTGCAAGTTCAACCAGAGCATTCAAGCTGACACCATGTGGATCAAGAATGGCAACAACAAACACCCCATTCTCTCAGTTGTGGATGAGGGAACGCGCTTCATGATGGCGCACTTGCTGGCTGGCGAACGTTCTCAAGACTTCATCCAGGCGCTTGAAAGGCATTGGATCTCACACTTTGGAGTTCCAATGCCATTCTGCAGGCTCTCTCCTACCCGGTGCCCCAGTTGAACAATAACCCTTCGACTTCTGGATTTTCTCCTTCTCAGTGGGCTTTGGGTCAATCACCAACCTTCCCTGGAGAGCTCCTTAGCACCAATCTGACTCCAGTGCACTTGGACACACCTTTTGAGGACGAACTGTCCCGCAGAGCTGTGGCGAAGATGGCCATTGTTCAGGCCGATGCTGATCAGAAACTTCGCAGGGCACTCCTTCGAAAATATGTTGGCACCAACATTGCATTGTCCCCTGGCCAGACTTGCTTTTACTGGAGAGACGCCCGAGCTGCTGACCTTGCGAAAATCAGGTGGAAGGGGCCAGCAACGGTCCTGATGCGTGAGGACGACGATGATGGCCGTCCTCGAGTTGATTGGATTGGCCACAAGACCCAACTACTTCGATGCGCTCCTCACCATGTGCGACCTGAAACTGGCCGCAGCACCTCCACCTTGAGGTGCGATCTCCAAGTGGCCAAGGACATGCTACAAGCCTTGAAATCTAGAGGAGTCACCAGATACTCCGACCTGACTATCAAGAACAAACGCGACATCGATGATGTGGACTCTGGCGACGAGATGATGGATGATGGAGACAGTGATGATGATCATCCACCATCCCCAAAGAGAAGACTGGTCGACCCTGCCGTCTATGAACGTGAAGCCCTTGGCATTTCTGAGTTTGAACAAATCGAGCGGGAATTGGACTTTACTCCTGCTCCTCCTTCAGTGCCATACTCTCCATCTGTGGCATCCTCCATTGCCAATGATGCTGAACAACCACATCCCATTGGACTTCGGGATCAGCATCAGATTCCTCCTGGACTTGAGGAACAAGCTGCCGGTGGCGACCCGCCTGGACTTGCGGTCGACCCCCAAGCTCCTGGACTTGGACTTTTGGAGCCTGAGCAGCTTGGAGATGGAGACGTCCCACAGTCTGACATGCAGGGCGATGAAGCTGACGGCCAAGTTCCTTTCTCTATGGAACCTTCTCGAGAGCTGAGTCCCAAGACACCACAACCACCACGACTGCCACAAGCTGCTCAACTTGACCCTGTCACTGCATCATACTATGAGCCTGCGACAGCTGAAGAATTTCGAGCACATCGCAGACGACTGGAACGACAAGAGACGATGTCTTTTGGACCCATCAGAGGACGAATGTTTCAGTCCACCACTGCCACTTCATCAAATGCCATGCCACCATCCAGTACCGCAATGCCAGCTCCTCCCAGGCCTCCTGATACTCATGGCGCTGGGCCCTACTCTGAACCTCCCAAAGAAGAAGACCATTTCGGTCTCAGAGCTTGGCAATCTTGGCCATGGATTTTCGGCCTTCGACATCGATGATTTGGAGCACACTGCTCTTCCCCTGGATGGCATGTGGAAAATGGCTACATCGTTCTCAGCAACACCTCCAAAGACTACTGGGAAGTGAAAGCCGGATGTCTCATCAGGCATCATGTCGTTCCTCGCAGAACTCAGTTTGACATCAATTCCATGTCTTTACGAGACAAAGAACATCTACCAGTGCCAGTTGACAAGCTCAACAACTCGAGGGTCACAGTTTGCCAAGGACCCCATGATGTCAAGCACTTTTGTGACAACATCCATGATCCCTCCAAAGCCTTCGACAAGCCTTGGATTGGTTGCACAATTTTCCAGATCAACGGCGATACTCGCAAAGACATGGGCATGCATGCATACACGGTCACCACAGCCAAGCAGCTGGGCAAGAAGCAGAAAACCATAGAAAACCCATGCAAAGCGCATGATCAAGCGCGACCAGAACAAGAACGACATCTCAGAGCGCAACCTGAGTTTGCAGGACAAGATTATGTTTCATCAAGCCAAGGCGAAGGAGCTGAAATCATTTTTCGAGAATGGTGTTTTGTCATTTCAGACCACACGTGAAGCTGTCCCTGATCGGACGTTCACCAGCCGTATTTTGCTGAAGTGGGCGAAGAATGCCGACGGGACACCAAGAGCCAAAGCACGTTTGGTTGTCAGAGGATACACCGACGCTGATGCTTTGGCTGGCAGATTGGACACAGCTTCACCAGCTTCTACCTGGCTTGGAAGATCTTGTTTGCTGAGTATTTCATCTTGTTTGGGATGGTGCGGATGGAGCGCTGATGTTTCCACTGCGTTTTTGCAGGGGCTCCCTCAAGAGAGACTTTTGTGGGTCAAACTCCCAGCTGATGCTTTGAATATTTTGGGTGGCGACGAAAACACCCGCATGCTTTCGCACAAGCCTGTTTACGGACAGCTGGACGCTCCAAAGAGGTGGTATCTTGAAGCATCAAGGCGTCTTCGGTCTTTGAATTGGACCCCACATCCAATGGACCCATGCCTTTGGTGTTTGTATGAGCCTGCGGTTGAAGGTTCAACGCCAGTTCTATGTGGACTTCTTTGTCTTCATGTGGATGACATGCTGGGCACAGGCAATCCACAGTCTGACACATACCTTGCGTCAGAGGGATGATGATGGCACCTGGCGCATTAGCCACAAGGACTATATCATCTATATCCACAAGATCCAGCCATTGCCAGTGGAGAAGGACAGACAGACACATCAACCGATGTCTGACAAAGAGCACACGATGCTGCGACAGTTGCTGGGCAGTCTTCAATGGCCAGCAGTTCAATCTTCTCCTCGCATCCAAGCATCTACGTCCTTGCTGAGCGGTGAAATGAGCGGTGGTTTATCAAGCCCTTTGCTAGAAGCCAACAAGCTGCTGAGATTTGCAAAGTCCAATGCGGACCTTCATCTGAAGTTTCCTCCAATTGGTGCATTGGAAGATCTCAGAATCACTTGCATGTTTGATGCAGCGCTTGGCGTTCGACATGATCAATCCAGTCAAGGTGGCTATTTGATTTTGCTCACCAACAAAAAGGCCTTTAAGGGCGTTGAGTCCCCCTACCATATTTTGGATTGGCGCTCATTTCGTTTGCCACGTGTGGCAAGGTCAAGCCTCGCAGCCGAAGTTCAAGCTGCAGCCCAAGCCGTGGATAGCACTGAGTTTGTGGTTCGTTTTTGGCATATGCTTTTGAATCCAACTACCAGCCTGAAAGACACCTTGCAGATTTCCAATCCCTCTTTGGCTCCAACACCCATCACTGACGCCAAAGCACTGTATGATTCTTTTCACAGAGATGCAATCAACCATGGTGCGACCGACAAGCGCACGAATTTGGAGTTGAGAGTGATTAGAGAGCAGGTAGAAGGTATTGGAGGTGTTTTACGTTGGATTTCCTCTGAACGGCAGTTTGGAGATGGTTTTACCAAAATGGCAGCCCGCCAACTGTTAGCCGATCGAATCAGACATGGTGCGATCAAATTCACTTTTGATCCTGGCTACACCGCCTCCAAGAAGAAGACAGCAGCTCAGAGAGCGAAAAGCAGGAATGAATTTACAACTACAGTGACTACAACAAACCACAATCAACTTTCACACAACCACAATGCAGCCGATGACGACGTGCCTGTGAATAACATGTCCCCGGTCTCAAATGATGTTGATGAGAATGACCTGGCCCCTGAAAATAACACGGTCCCTGAAAATGCCATAGTTTCTGAGAATGTCGAGATTTCTGAGTATGCCATGATGGCTGAGTATGCGGCAGTTTCTGAGGAGACCTTTGCCCGGCCGAGCCATGGCGCGCGCCCCATTTTTCAATTTCTTCTTGCAGCAGTTTTGCCGATGATTTCTGGCGGCACTGATTTGGTGCCATTTGCGCCATTTGGTTCTGGAATGGAATCGCGACAGTGCGATGCAGCTGAAGAGTTTGCGTACCACCGTGCAGACAAGTCATGGTGGCCACTGCTGGTTTCATTTGCCGTGTTTTTGGCACTGCTTTCTGGAATCATTTCTTTGACTTGGCGATGCGCGACGCAACATATGCGACAGCACCTGCTGGGAGCTGAGAATATCATTTTGGATTTGAAGCGCGATCGGAGAAGACTCACTGACCGAGCCGTTACGGCTGAAGGACACAACATTGGCCTTCAGTTCGAACTGAGTCAACAGGATGAGTTGCGTGAGCGAGACCGTGCTCACGATCGACAGGTGACTCGAAAGGCAGTTGGTTTGCTGGATAGAACGCTGGTGGAACTTCATGCTTTGAATCAATTTCAGACTTTCTATGCGCCCTCAGGACGCTGCTGGCATTTCTCACGAGATTGTGGAGCTCTAGCCAATACTGCCCAGGTGACTGTTCGAAACCCATGCTCCTTTTGTTTGAATGGTCATTCCCCTCCTCATGTTCCAAACGAGCATACTGGCAAAACACTGGCTGAAGATTGTGCTGAGTTCTTTGCAGCGCATGGACCGAGAGAAACCTACATCAACACGATCATATACTGAGAGCCGGACATGTGACTTTTGAATGTTTTTCTTACACCCCTTTTTCTCTCCGTGTCGATTGCACTCCATGCAACGCATTGAAGCATCACATGTTGAGAGAGAACACTTTCATTTGGTCATAGACCTTGGCAGATGTCATTTCCATTGCGCTTTTTCCATTCAAGAATGGGTGGGCATCTTGTAGCTACCCAACTGGCTACGTCTTCGAGGAAAAGGCCTTGCTTGCCTTTCGCGATTTGCTGGACAAGGACTTCGAGTGCCTTGAACTTGGTTGGCTCCCTACCAATCAACATATATATATACAGATATACACACACTACTTACATCTGCGTATATATATATATAACTTACATATACATATAGGGACCATCACCATCTCGGGGGGGATGATGGGACCACCAGACACTGGGCCATATATAGCTGTGTGTATATATTATATGTGTGTGTGTGAACAAGTATGTGTGTATGGGGGAAAATGGGAAAATATAGGCAACAGGTTTCAGGACCTCTTGCGTCATTTGGGCGAGGTGAAACAAAAATATATGTTACATATAACTATATATGTATTACATGTATTATTACATCTTATACATATTATATACAGCGACGCGTTTTTTGAGCAAGTTCAAAGTATTTCAAAGTAACCCTACTTAATTGACCTCCAAGCAGCTGGTACTTGCTCAGCTCACTGCTTATCTGATTGACATCATCTTCGTCGCCGGCTACAGAAGCGTTGTCCTCGTTCTGCTCTGCCTCTAGAACGCATCAAACACAGCAACATCAGCAGAGTCAACACCGTTGAGTTTGCGCAGTTTGTGCCCCTTGAAAACGCCCCTCGGAATGCAAATCAAAATTAAAGCCTTTCTCGAGTACTATCCGGCCAATACAACCAAGCACAAGCGAAATATCAGTCACTGGCAAGAGAAAGGGCGCAGTGCAAAATGACTATCCACCAAGGATAGTGGACGGAAAAAAAGTAGTGAGGCAAGTCCATACTCATTTGACAAGTTCTCTACACACCTATTTCATGCAGATCAATGTGACTACATGTGAGTTCTATGCAATGCATTCCTGTCTTACAGTAGTTCGAATGCAGGCGCGAAATACTGCCTTGATCATTAATCCGCATCCTCAGGGTGCACTGGAACTGCGATGGATGGCACCTGTTTTCCTTATAAAATTGTCAACTTCTCTCCGTACTCGGATACACCTGATTTCTATTCATGTGTGCATTGATGTGCAGATTTGTTTCCTGTGTGTGTGTGTTATTGTGCGTTTAAATGTGCGCGAAGGTTCCCAGGGAGTGAAGCCTCATCATTCAAGTCTTCAGCGGCGGCCGATTCGCCAGCCCTATCACTGCTTGCATCTGTTTCATCAGACGTCGAAAGCGCAGACATGAGGCTTTCAGCTTCTCGAGCCAAGCTTTTGGTTGGTGCCAGGCATTGGAGGGATGTGGGATGTAGAAGGTGCGTCTCCCGACATTCCTAGACCATGAAGTCCTTGTAAGATCATGACATAGATCTTCAGGCCAGCAGATGGATATGGATGATGACTGGGGATGCACTCGTTAGAAGTGTGGGAATAGGAGAAGTTAGAACGGATTGCAATTGAATCGAATTGCTCATGCGGGGCTGATGGTTTTCTTTGAAAAAATGCAAGGCATCAGCTCTTATCAAGTCAACACCCCTCGCCAAGCAAATGATCCTCGCGAAATATTGTCATGCTACACAAAGGCCGCAAGGACACGCATTTCACACCCTGAAGCCTTGCCGCAAAAAAACAACCCCAACTCTCAACCGTGCCGGCATTGCAAAAATAAATCTTTCCTTACTGCATTAGAAAACAATATTCAGTATACACAAGCTAGATAGCTAGATAGCTAGATAGCTAAATAGATATAATATTGAATGTTTTTTCTCTTTGTGGTATCAGTTTTACAGGCAAGTCTAGTGCCTGGCTGATGGTCACGTATTATATACTTCTGACGTTTTGTGGTAGCAGCTGATAGCAACTCGAGTGAGAGTTTCAGAACATTGATACCACTTGCATCTCCCCTTCCAGGGCCAGGCACAATTACTTCTGTCGGAGCCTGTGCACCAAGCCTGGGCGTCACTGTCTCAATGAGCCAACAAACACCTTATGTGTTGCCGTAAATAGCTGGTGCTCAAGCAAAAGGATACAGTAAAAGCAAGGAACGTGCAGACCAAAGATTGCAACTGCCAGTTTGAAAGGCTCGAATCTAAAATTGGAGTAATTAGTCACGGATAGGCTCAGGAATACGAATTCGCAGCAGCAACACTCGCCTGTCAGGCTGAACGTCTAGGTACCAGACACATCCAGATGCTTTATCAACAGGAGCCCTTTGTTCCGTTGAACCTGCTTTTCACAGCTGGCAATGACTGCAGCCTCCGCTACATTTGGCAGAAACACTAGAAAGTTCGCAACTAAAAGTGATTTGACATGAGAGGGCACACCCAGCGTAAAGAATTTCTGAAACCCGAGGGAAGGTCAACAAAATAAGTTCCCTAACCAGGGAAGGCCAGCTACATCACTACCGTGTTCCTTTCCACTCCGTCACTCATCTTACACCTGGATATCCTTGACAACAACACATAATGATATGCGCGCATAGATGTGTATATATATATGTGTGTGTGTGTATTTATCTATTTACATGCGCAAGTTGCTGGAAGGATGATGGAATAACAGCAGGTTTGTTCAAGCACCTGCCCTCCACGCACCACAGGGAAATGCCATACGCCAGAAACTACCAGCCTAAGTCACAGTCCGTGGATGGGATAGGATGTTTGATTCAAAATAGTTTGCGCATGCCTGAACTGCGCAAAATACTTATCACCTGTGTGCGTTCAGGCATTGTCTCATTTTATTTATCCACTCGTTGCCCTATCATTTCTTGGATCAGCAATTCTTACCCTTATGATCCCTTATGGTTGTTCTTGGCATGCGGCTGATACGTCCCCTGATAGCCCAAGACGTGCGCGGGCCCGCGCGGGCCCGCGGGCCCGCGGGCTCGCGGGCCTCCGGGGCCCTTCTTTCCGCGGGCCCGCGCGCTCTGCGGGCCCGTGGGCCTTCGCGGGCCCGTGGGCCTTCGCGGGCCCGTGGGCCCGAGGGTCTTCAGGTCAGCATTTTATCGTCTATAGTATTTATTCTGGCAATCCAACAAGTATTTTCAAGTATATTCTGGCATAAACTGACAGGCGGACCCGCGCGTTCTATCTGGCATATCTTTTTGGCATGCTATCTGGCATATGTGCCTATCTGGCATAACTTCTGACAATTCAAGGCTGCCATGCTATCCGGCATCTCTTTTGGAATTCTTTCTGGCATACGTGGCTATTGTGTCTTCTCACTTTCATTGTGGCATTCTATCTCACCCAGGCGCTTGTGATCCAGGTCCGGCGGGCACCACTCTGATCCGGGTTTTGCGGTTGAGGTCAGGCGCGGCGAGGAGGACAAGAAGGAGGAGAGGAGTGGCTGACATAGAATCTCACAACCCGGAACATGCAGGTGAAGGGACAACACTAACAAAGTGAAAGAAGCACATGGAAGCACGATACAGGCAGCACAGTCCCTGTCCGCTATGGTGTTTTATTCAATCAAAGGGCATGGTCACGCGGTATGAAGTTACAAAGATTCAAAAAATGAGTGAACTTAAATAATCTCAACCTCTCCGTGTGGACTGAACCCTTGCCTGTTGCTCCCTCCAAAACTCCAAGTTTGTATACAATCACAGAAAAGCGATTCATGAGCGCTGTTACGCAAAGTAGAGGTCAGTTCGTCTCATCACATTTTTATTGTAGTTCATATACAATGCAAGGCAAAAACAATCTTGCTAACCTCACAATGCCTTTTTCTTCATCAGGGCAGCGGGCCCGCGGGCCCGAGGGTCTTCAGGTCAGCATTTTATCGTCTATATCTTCTTGCATTCTGTCTGGCATCTGTGTCTAGCAAATCTTTTCCGGTATTTATTCTGGCAATCCAACAAATATTTTCAAATATATTCTGGCATAAACTGACATAGGCGGACCCGCGCGTTCTATCTGGCATATCTTTTTGGCATGCTATCTGGCATGTGTGCCTATCTGGCATAACTTCTGACAATTCAAAGCTGCCATGCTATCCGGCATCTCTTTTGGAATTCTTTCTGGCATACGTGGCTATTGTGTCTTCTCACTTTCATTGTGGCATTCTATCTCACCCAGGCGCTTGTGATCCAGGTCCGGCGGGCACCACTCTGATCCGGGTTTTGCGGTTGAGGTCAGGCGCGGCGAGGAGGACAAGAAGGAGGAGAGGAGTGGCTGACATAGAATCTCACAACCCGGAACATGCAGGTGAAGGGACAACACTAACAAAGTGAAAGAAGCACATGGAAGCACGATACAGGCAGCACAGTCCCTGTCCGCTATGGTGTTTTATTCAATCAAAGGGCATGGTCACGCGGTATGAAGTTCCAAAGATTCAAAAAATGAGTGAACTTAAATCATCTCAACCTCTCCGTGTGGACTGAACCCTTGCCTGTTGCTCCCTCCAAAACTCCAAGTTTGTGTACCATCACAGAAAAGCGATTCATGAGCGCTGTCACGCAAAGTAGAGGTCAGTTCGTCTCATCACATTTTGATTGTAGTTCATATACAATGCAAGGCAAAAACAATCTTGCTAACCTCACAATGCCCTTTTCTTCACCAGGGCAGCGGGCCCGCGGGCCCGAGGGTCTTCAGGTCAGCATTTTATCGTCTATATCTTCTTGCATTCTGTCTGGCATCTGTGTCTAATAAATCTTTTCCGGTATTTATTCTGGCAATCCAACAAATATTTTCAAATATATTCTGGCATAAACTGACATAGGCGGACCCGCGCGTTCTATCTGGCATATCTTTTTGGCATGCTATCTGGCATATGTCTCTATCTGGCATAACTTCTGACAATTCAAGGCTGCCATGCTATCCGGCATCTCTTTTGGAATTCTTTCTGGCATACGTGGCTATTGTGTATTCTCACTTTCATTGTGGCATTCTATCTCACCCAGGCGCTTGTGATCCAGGTCCGGCGGGCACCACTCTGATCCGGGTTTTGCGGTTGAGGTCAGGCGCGGCGAGGAGGACAAGAAGGAGGAGAGGAGTGGCTGACATAGAATCTCACAACCCGGAACATGCAGGTGAAGGGACAACACTAACAAAGTGAAAGAAGCACATGGAAGCACGATACAGGCAGCACAGTCCCTGTCCGCTATGGTGTTTTATTCAATCAAAGGGCATGGTCACGCGGTATGAAGTTACAAAGATTCAAAAAATGAGTGAACTTAAATCATCTCAACCTCTCCGTGTGGACTGAACCCTTGCCTGTTGCTCCCTCCAAAACTCCAAGTTTGTGTACAATCACAGAAAAGCGATTCATGAGCGCTGTCACGCAAAGTAGAGGTCAGTTCGTCTCATCACATTTTGATTGTAGTTCATATACAATGCAAGGCAAAAACAATCTTGCTAACCTCACAATGCCTTTTTCTTCACCAGGGCAGCGGGCCCGCGGGCCCGAGGGTCTTCAGGTCAGCATTTTATCGTCTATATCTTCTTGCATTCTGTCTGGCATCTGTGTCTAGCAAATCTTTTCCGGCATTTATTCTGGCAATCCAACAAATATTTTCAAATATATTCTGGCATAAACTGACATAGGCGGACCCGCGCGTTCTATCTGGCATATCTTTTTGGCATGCTATCTGGCATATGTGTCTATCTGGCATAACTTCTGACAATTCAAGGCTGCCATGCTATCCGGCATCTCTTTTGGAATTCTTTCTGGCATACGTGGCTATTGTGTCTTCTCACTTTCATTGTGGCATTCTATCTCACCCAGGCGCTTGTGATCCAGGTCCGGCGGGCACCACTCTGATCCGGGTTTTGCGGTTGAGGTCAGGCGCGGCGAGGAGGACAAGAAGGAGGAGAGGAGTGGCTGACATAGAATCTCACAACCCGGAACATGCAGGTGAAGGGACAACACTAACAAAGTGAAAGAAGCACATGGAAGCACGATACAGGCAGCACAGTCCCTGTCCGCTATGGTGTTTTATTCAATCAAAGGGCATGGTCACGCGGTATGAAGTTCCAAAGATTCAAAAAATGAGTGAACTTAAATCATCTTAACCTCTCCGTGTGGACTGAACCCTTGCCTGTTGCTCCGCCCCCGATAGCCCAAGAGCGTCGGGCCGCCCGCGGGCCCGCGGGCCTCCGCGGGCCCGGGCACACGGTGGACCATAGCCGGTGAAGTGCACATTGTGTTTTGATGCAGGGCATACAACCCATCCGTTTTGTCAGGCTTTGCCTTCTCCGCATGAACCGGGCATTTCCGTGTCGACGAGACCATTGGCGGTTGCCGGAATGTATGGACGGATGTATGTGGGTACAGTGGGTACGTGAATATACATGTAGATAGATAGGTACATATGTAGATTGGATGGATTGGATGCATTGGATGAATTGGATGGATTGGATGGATTGGATGGATTGGATGGATGGATGCCTTCGCTTTTCCATGTTAGCCAGTAGCCGATCAAACAGCAAAGAAAAACAAAAGTATCTGACAAGCATCAATTCATATGTTGTTCCATTCCATGATGTTCTATGTTCATCATACTTGTATAAAGGAACCTTCCGTAGCACAGCCGCACCCACACACTTGGACACACCCGAAATAGCCTGAAATATTGGAAGAAGTTTGTTCAACTGCATACAGTAGCTAAGGACCCTACGGCACAAACAACTTATGCACATGAACATCGCATCATGATTTGGCATACAGCATATTTGTTCTTGGCTTAGCCGCCTGCCATACATCATACGACGTGGTAAATTGCAGTCATCCAAAGATGCGGCTCATCAGGAGTATAGTGTTGCTTACATTCATTGTGCAGAGACGTTGGGCTTCTTTTAGGTCCTTATTAGGTCCTTATTAGGTCCTTATTAGGTCCTTATTAGGTCCTTATTAGGTCCTTATTAGGTCCTTATTAGGTCCTTATTAGGTCCTTATTAGGTCCTTATGCGCTGCGTTAGGCTGTTTTTCGATGTTGTTTCAATACCTCTCCCCCAGCCAGCAGCAAATCATACAGGTATGAAGGCAGGCCATCACCACGTCTGTCTGCCACTTTGTTAGTCAGCCGGTCATGTCCATCCGTCGGTCCATCCTCCGACATTTTCGTCATTTCCTGTCTGGTACTGTCTGGCAAATCCATGTAGCAGTGAAAGTAGAGAAACCCAAGAAGTCATGACCAGGCAATCCCACAAATGCCGTATGTCTGGATATGGTTCACGAAAGTTTGGATTGGACTTGTCAGGGTCAAATCGATTGTGGGCGTTTGTCAGGCATGGACACCCCTCTGTGTGATGGAAACCCGTTCCTGGATACAGCCTGGGACCAGCACTTGCACAGAAGGCCACCCCTGACCTGTGCGCAAGACTCATGTACAGACTGCCTAAGCATGTTGGAGGGTGCACGGGCCAAGGTCTTCTCTCAAACACATGCTGTTTTCAAATCAGAGCTTCATCTCCGATGCATGCCACATGTACCACGGCCACTGATAACAAGCGCCTCCAAGGGAATCCACATTTCGCCGTGGCACATAGCATGTAGCGGCCTCATACTCCATTCTGGCACCCCTTCGAATTTTGACGACGTAGCCAGACACTGGACAAAATGCGCTGTTGAAGACCCACTAAAGTCTTAAGCAAGGAAGGAGACATGTCCCCCAACGCAGCATGTGGTTGTTGAGCTCCTGAGGGATGTGCAGCCAAGCACGTCCCCAGCACTGTGTCGGCACCAAATGAGACCTGCGTCTCGCAGAGAAAAAGGCCACAAGTCTTCAGACAGAATTCTTGCCCGAGGTTCCGCACAAGAAGGGCTCTCTGAAAGTCAACAGGATTTGGACATCCGCAACGTTGGGCCTTGAAAGCAGGCAGCGCCCAATAAAATGAAGGGCATTGTTCAGTTGAACCTCCCTTACACTCTCCCGCACCATTCAACCAGGAGTCGCCCTTTGCTGAAATACGATCTTGTCCAAGGCACTCGTGACCTACCAACTGCACTGGCACTTCCTGCGCATTGAACCTGACACCGAACGTGTGGAATTCCACAGCGCACCCGTGTCTCAAGCGGCTCTAGGAGGACAGTCAAACCAGCTATCCCAGCTATCCCAGCTATCCCAGCTATCCCAGCTATCCCAGCCCCCTCGCGGCCTCAGCTGCTGCCTCTCCTGGTCTGAGCGATCAAATTCCGCATACCCTTTAAGGATCCCCACTGCTAAGGCAATGCTGTCACTTCTCCCGACTTATGGCCATCCATGACTGCGCAGTGCACTGGACAATCTCATCTCATTTTAGGAATTATGACCATTATGACCTGGCAAATGATGAAAAATTATGGCAAATATGGCAAAAGCAAACATGAATGGTATGAATTTCATGAATGTGAAGGCCCCACCCTAAGGGACACAGAGATACCCCGTTATCGAGCTGTGATTTGGGGTCGCATGGCTTCGACTTGGACAAATGAAAGTCAGCCACCACCATGGTGAAAACATGTGAAAACCATTTGTCAGTACCAAGTCTCAGTCTGCCACTAAAAATGTTCCACCACTCTCTGCCACTCTCTACCATCAAAGTTCTTTGAAAGCCGACTGCCCGGGCCTCGCCAACCTCGCAGAAAGCACGCCACTCCTCAGCACCATGCATTGATGATCGTTGGCCCACATATATTGCTTCAGCCACCTGTCCTTCCACAATGACAACAACACACTCAGTGATTGACCTAAAGTGGGTCTTCTGTACCCAATTCAATCAGATTCAATTAGAGTATCTGCAGGAACTCATTTGCGAGATCTTGCAAGGGCTTCATGAAGAGATGTGTGCCCCTCTACGCAAGTAGATGAAACAAGAGCATCTTGGATCTACTTGATCTACTTGCACTGTGTGAAATGCCCTGTTTCTCCTGTAGCTGCCACCGGTGAAAGCATCTCCCCTGCGAAGAGAGCAGCTTGCATTGTCCAGAGGATTCGAGATTAGCAATCCTATTAGCAATCCTACTAATCCAATATTAATCCTATTTCAGTCTTCTCGTGGACATCTTTACCGTCTTTACCCTCCTTGTAACATCTTTTGTGTCAGTGACATGCAGCCAAATACTGAATACAGACGGGCAAATGGTGTAAAAGTTGCTGACAAACCACATGCTGCAGGTAATTACTGATATGTTGGACATTGTTGGACTAAATTCAGGATTTGTCGCCGCCATTCATGATGGACCAATGGTGGAAGACGAAAAAGCGAGAAAGAGGGGACAAGAGGATCCGTCGGAGATCCAGCAGGAATGAGCAGGAAAACATCAACGCTGCATTCGATATGTGCTTGGTAGACATTGTTCTTGGTAGAGGCTAGGTTGGGGAACCTGTGCTACAATAAAACTCTGGCGATGGCAGCAAGCCCAGCTGCTTTCCTATTCCATGCATTCTCAGCTGAGTCTTATGTTCGGCCGCTTCTCAGTCATACACTCCCGGGAACAAACGTGTCTCAGGCTACCGTTTCAGGTATCAACTAACATGTCCACTTTATATCGGCGTTTTCCTGGGGAATGCATTGCAACTTTTTTTTTACACATTGACCCAAAAACAGCTAACATGTCTCAGTTCCTGCAATTGGGGCCCTTGGATTTCGACCCTGATCTGGGATATGTTAGCTATTTTGGGGGGATAGATTCAGCCAATAACCACTCACATATCTCAAAACCACATCCTCTGAACAACACGGACACGTTAGGTGGACGCTTTCCATGGCCAGTCATCCAACCCTTACTAAATGCAACTGGTTTTTGGAATGCACCCCCAATCTTCCTGTCCACCCACGAGCATCATCTATGATGCGCTCTTCCGGAAGGAGTTGGGGCCCCTTTTTTCTCCACCGTTTTGTTATCAATGCGGTCTTTGATTTGAGCCCTATTGGGGTCTGGAAATAAGGATGCTGGGGCGTCCGGGGCGGTAGTCTTCTGGCAGTTTCCCGGAAACCCCCAGAGGGGGGGAACAACTTTTCCACTTATGGCTCTAATGAATCAAAAGCCAAACAAGACAAAAGGATCTGAGGGTCAATGCTGAATCTTATGGCAAAGCAAGTGCAGGCAATGCAGGGCGATTTTGCTGGGAAGCGCATCGATGGCTGCGTTCAGATCAAATGAAATGAAATGCAAAACGACAACACCAAGCTTGCACATGACTCAACCACATTGGGAGAAGAAAGTGTTGGTGTTATTGGCCTTCATGCGCAGTTTCCTGCGTTCACGTTGGCCCTTTCGTAGATCAGCTCTGTGTGCCTCTATCCGCGCGTCTTCTTCAGTTTCCTTCAAACACAACTGGTTCTTCAACTTGAAAGATTTAAACAACTGATCTACCATATGCTTAGTCAAAGCGTCTGCTATTTGACGAAAAGTTGGCACCCACGCAATCTTCATTGCGGTGCTTTCAATCAATTGCTTCGCCGCAAGAATGTCTAGCATTGTCTGCTTCTCTGATGTCATATGTCCCGTCTTTGAAACATGATCAAAAAGAGCGCGAGCATCCGTGACAGCTATTCCAGTGATCCTCAAATTGGTTTTCCACTGCGCACCAAGTTCAGGAACTCCAAACCAGAGGGATTCACAAAGCAAACGAAGATACAGTTGCTCATCTGTAGCAGTTGAAAGTGAAATACCTTCTGCAGCTAAACTCGACTTGACCACTCGCGTGATTTTGCTGCTGCGAAACTCCACTATGTTGGCCGGTGTCACATCAAACTCTGCCTTCTTGGTGGTGATAAAATGGACCTGACCTTGTTGTGCATGAACGGAAGTGCTTTTTCCCAAAGATGCATCAAAGAAAGAGACAATCATCGGCTCTTCGTTATCCAGGGAAACATACCGCAGCTGCATGAGATCTTGGATGGCCATTTCCTTGAACTCAGAGAGCAGCTTGTTGGCTTCTCGGGCATGCACCATCGTTGCTCGAGTTACAACTTGAGCAAGCTGACTCACCGCAAAAAGGCGTTCGGGTACAACATGCTGAGCAGGCCAGCGCAATTGCATAATCAAACGTCGAAAAGCAGTTCGCTGAGAATCGCTCAGCAGTTCTTTGCCAGATGTTGCAGTCATTGGTTGGAGCTTGAGGACGTACGTCTTCATACAGTCTTTGATACCAAAACTATCTCTATAGACCCTACATCCTAAGAAATCAAGACCATCCTCATTCAAAGTTTGCCACTGTTTGATGTTAAAACGTTGGTTAATCTTCTCAAACACTTGTTTGAAATCTTCAGTCCTTGGATCTCCAGTGAGCATGCCGTCATCTACATGGAGAGCACAAGCCATAGAAGTAACATCGCCAGTGGTGCGGATAAAGGTTGATCTTGAAAATGCCAGCTCCGAAAGACCACTCTCCTCCATCATGCCAGCTGCGCGTAGATACCAAAGCCGCGGAGCTTCACAAAGTCCATATGCAGATTTCAGTACCCTCATCAAAGCATAAGGAGGAATAGCTGGAGTTGAAGAGGTGGCAGGCAATCCATCCTTGGGCGCACGTACGTACACCTCTCGTGAAGTCTTGTACCCGGATAAGAATGCCGTAGAGACATCAAAGCAGAGAAGGGGCCAATTGCGAGAAAGAGCAAGCACCTTGATAAACCTCACTGACATAGGGCTTGTTGTGGGTGCATCAGTGCGGTATTCACCAAGTCCTGGATCAGCATGACCAGGAACAACCAACCTGCTTTTCGCAATGATGTCTGCAAGAGCGTTCACTTCTTTGCTCTTGTTGACACGGACCCAACGGAGAGGAATTCGAAAAATCTTGTGGCGTGGAATTTTCTTGGCTAGCTCTTCAGGAACCACCTCCACCACTTGATTCTGAATCCATGATTCCCACTCCTTGACATCTGCCTTCTTGAACAGCTCCATCTCTGCCTCATCAAAGGCACTGGGGTCGAGTTCTTTGCCGTTCGACTTGAGGCGAAGCAAGAAAATCTCATACGCATGACGTTTCTCCTCTTCTGACCTGACAAAGTTGTACCACACATCGGATTTGGCAGGATCCCAAGGCATACGGTATGTCTTGCCTCGATGTTCCAGAAAAACCTCCTCCAAAGGCTCATCGGCTGGTGCCTTCTCTGTGTCCACAAACATGGTAAGGCCTCGCCACAAGAAAGGTGCTTTCTTGTTGGGTGCTTGTTGAACTTCTGAAGGTTTTTCCTGCACCAAAAGCGCAATTCCAGGGCTTTCTCCAAGTAAGACACTAATCCTACCTCGGGCCTGAGAAGTAGGTGGCTTTTGCATCCGTTTTCTGGGTGCAAAATGAAGACGTGCAGCCTTGATGGGAAGTTGCAGCAAACGTCTCAATGACCTCAGCTCAGATCTTGACAGCCACTCATTGCAGCGAGGCTTGTCAAAGTTCAAAAACTTGCCCTTCTTCTTTGGCAGGTGATGTTGGGAGGCTGCAATCATCACAGTGGTGTAAAAGTCTGCCTTGAAGCGCTTGGCGACCTCCTGTTCATCTTCAGGCATCTCAATCTTTCTTTTCAAAGCTGCTCTTGGAAAATCATCCAACAATTGCCTTCGTTTTTCCTGCCTTCGCTTCTCATCCTCTTGAACATACTTATCTTCTTGTTCAGCGACAGACTTCCAAAACTCCTCATGATCCTCCTCCTCTTGTTGGATCTTTTCTTCACCTTCATTTTCATCATCACCTTCTCCATTCTCCTCCTCCTGATTGTGACTGCAAACACTCCCATCCTCAATGGCCTTCAGCTGTCGTCGAGGTCTCTTTCGACGATCTTCGATGCCGAGCTGTTGGCGTTGATGCTGCAGCCTGGGAATGGAGAGCAGCTTCTTCACAGATCTCATGCCTTTCATCATGTTCTTGGCATCCTCCGCAGATCTTCCCCTTTTGTGGCGAGTATTTGAGTGTGACAATGGACCCTGCTGAGAAGACTCTCCCACCTCTGGTTGTGGTGGTCGGCTGAGATCCTGAAATTCCTTGCCATTCTCCTCACCCATGGTCTGAGAAACCTTGTCCATCTCATCCTTGATCCATTCGTGAGCCATAGACTCTTCTTGGCTCGCAGGTCTCATGTTGGGCGAAGCGAGTAGAAGACATCTCCCTCGCCAAGAAACGTAATATTTCTGATGAGATTCCTGCAAGATGACAACAGCAGGTCCTCGCCATCGACCATGATCTTGCCGATAGCGCGGCTTCATGTCAGGGATGTAGAAGTAGATCACTTGGCCCGGCACAAAAACTTGATCTTGGGTGGCTGGACGACGTTGCAAGGCTCGTCTCAGTTTTTGCTGAACATCATCTCGAAGTAGAACTTGACGAGCATGATTTCTCATCTTGCAACGTTGGGCCATTTCACAATCAACATCCATTGCTTGAGCCATAGTGACCGGATCATAGTCATCTTCACCCAGCAATTCTGGATAGTTGATGCACTTGCCAAAGACCAACATGTTGGGTGAATACCCTTGCCGGGTGACTGTCTCATTCTTGGCATCCAGGGCGGAAGCTAGAGCAATGGCCATGTCACGTCGACTCTCAACTCGAAAATCTACAATCACAGCATGCCAAGCTATTCCAAGAAGAGCACCGTGTCGTTCTGCCAGAGCATGCTGCCACCCTGCATGAGATCCGGTGGTGGCGCTGTGTATGCCATACTGTTCCATCATCAAAATCCAACTCTTCTCAAACTCTCCTCCCTGGTCGATGATCACTCGAGATGGTCGCCCGAAGTTAGCAATCCAATGCTTGATAAACTTTCGGGCACAATAGGAGGATTCACGAGTCTTGATGAGGACTGCTGCATGCTTGTTGGTGCCAGCACAGATCATGCTGAGAGCAACAAAGGTCTCGCCCTTGATGTTCTTGGCGTACTTCAGATCAACATGAACTTCAACATTGAAACCTGCTGGTCGCTGTCGTGGCCGTTGAAGATAGGGCTTGTCAGGTGGTGCTTTGCTGGTGCAAACAGGACATTGATATTCCTTGGCACAGTCAACTGTCTCCTTTGGGGCTCCAGAAATCTTGAGCATCCTGATGAGAGCATCTCTGGTGGGGTGTCCCAAACGTTGATGAATCTTGGCCACCGTCTTGACCACATCGTCCTTGACTTCTCCTCGCAGTTGATTGGGCTCATATTCATTTGCAGTACCTTCATGCGTAGCATCATAGGGAACTTCATTCTCAGCATCCATGAAGGCTTCCTCTTGGAGATCTGGAGAAGTCGCCGCATAGATGGTGCAGCAATCAGGAGTCCAGGAATCCAAAAACTGTTCTGCACCAACAACCACCTTGGTAGCAAACGCTTTGGTGTATCCACCAGCAAACTCCGCCACAGAGCGCGTCTTGCCGTTGATCTTGCAAGTGCCAAGGGTTCGGGCATGTTCATGATTTCCTGAGCATTGGACAGCACAAGCTGAAACGATCTCAGGAGTTCCTGCCAGCTGAGTTGGCTTCTTGAGCAATTGTTTCGTATCATGTCTACGAAGTCCATAGCGACACATGTCTACACGACCATACATCTCACCCTCATAGGAAGCTTGAATCAAGGGTTCTTGCCAAGCGCGAGAAGGTAGAGGATTTTCACCAAGATGTGCTCTACCACGGCTGCGTTGGAACTTGGTCATATCGTGAACCAAAGTCAAAAAGGTATCACGATCCTCCTGTTGGCGCTCCATCAGGCGCTCATGCCTTTCTGCTGACATGTGGCCCAGAAACTGAAGAGGTGACCACACCGTGCAAGGCCAGGCAATCATCAACAAATCAGGCTCTTCACGGACCAGGTACTGGAATGCTGCTGCTCTGTCGTCAGCTTCACGGAGATTCCAACGAGGAAGAGTGACAGGTTCTTGACCAATCCAACCACGTGAGGTGGCAATCATAGTAATGGCCATGGTCCAGGTGAAAACCTCAAGTACCTTATATGGTCTCTTGGGTGGCAAAACTTCAGGCCGTGGCAAGGGTCGAGGAACTGGAGGCTTGGTGCAAGTCATAGCCTCCTTGATTTCCTTGACATGGTGTCGTGCCTTTCTCTTGGTTCCTTTGGACATAGAACCCAGAGCACCCACCTGTGAAATAAAAGTGGCTTGAAAGGCATCCCTCTCTGGTTCCTCCACATCTGACACACCAGATGATTCCTCAGAGTCCTCCTCCAGGCACCTCCCAAATTCATGAGAGGTCACAGACACTTCAGAACCAGAGTCAGACTCATAGAATCGGGGACCATCTTGTTGATCTCGGACCGGCAAGTCCATGGACTCGAGATCTTCCACAAGCTCCCACATTTGCGAGTCCTGAGAGTCGCTGCCAGCAGTTGGTGCTTCTGACAAGTCATCATCTTGTGTTTCTTCTTCGCTGGCACGATCAGGCGGCTCCTCAGCAATGAAAGCAAACATGTGGGGCTGGTCAATCAACTGACGACGCAACTGCTCAAGTCCAGGAGCAGAGAAATCGGGAGTGGATCCAAAGTCCAGCAGATCCAAACCCGGGTGCCTAGTGTTGGTAAGCACCATGGGGCGTGTGATGCCCATTGCGTCGACTTCTTTGGTCCCAAACTTGAAAGTCACCTTCCAACGAGACATATCTGATGGCCCGACAAGACCAGGACAATCAGCAGCTCCACCTCCAACTTCCGACATCCGCAGATAGGAACAAATGCCATGAACAGCCACCGGGTAGAGGAAAGCCCTCGAAGACTTGACAGGCTCACCTGCGCCAAACTTGAACCACTCAGACTCAGGAATCTCCAACCAAGTCATGCCTCTTTGACGCAGCGCATCTTGGAATCGAGCATGCCACTCCAGACCACCAACGGCTGTACGACAACCTGAATCAGCAATGGCCAGGAGTCCATTCTTCGGAAGGTACTCCTGCTCCACGGTCATGAAGGAACCATGACGCTGATGCCAGTAAAGTACATGCTTCAGATCACAGGCTCGACAACGAGCAAAATGGCCTGAGCTGTTTGCATACCAACGGAGACGATTCCAAGGGTGTGGGCATGTCCTTTGTTCATCAGTCTTGGCCACAGCGGCCTCAGATGGAATCAACTTGCCCCTCTTGTCTGTGCGCTCCTCGTAGAGGGCTCGACGAAACTTCTCAAGCTGCGCTGCCTTAACTGCCTTTGGAAGCTCTGAAGAAGGTGGTGTCAACGTGGTGTCTTCTCGTCCTGGCGCCACTGCAGTGGACATCCTGGGAGCAACTGGTCTTTGCTCTTCTTCCTTTTCAGCACGAAGACGCCTGTAGAGTTCCTTCTTTTCACCTCGCGACATGTGAGGTAGAGCATCCAGAGCAGATTGAGCATCAACTGACTTCCAAGGAGGCGCCACCAGAGGCTTTGGACATGGAGCCGCATTAGATTTGTAGCCACCCAAATTGGAAGGCTGTGATGAGCGACCAGGAACTTCCTCCTCCGACGAAGAAGCGTAGGTCAAAATGTCCCAGCTCCGTTTGTCATCCTGGTCAGCCATCCGAGGAAGAGCCATTGAGGAGCCTCAGTCAGAGCAAAAATTGGCCTTGTAATTCATGGGCTTCTGGCAGCGTGGACATTCCACCATAGCGACTGGAGTAACTCGAGCACCAGCTTCAGATCCTTTCTCTCTCTTGGGCTGTGCTTCCCCAGCGACAAAGGTGAAATTGACCTCATGAACAGTGAGACCATTTTTGGCTGTGGCAACCTGGGCGATGTTGGTTGGCACCGGAGAGATCTGATTTGCCGTTGAAAATGGCCTGGAATCATTGGTGACAAAGTGCACATTCTTCGGCTTGGTCCTGGGCTGAAAGGGCTTGTCTTCCCCGGTTTTCACCTTAATGCACTCTGGGTCACCCTTCCAATGTCCACGAACACCACAACTGGAGCAAGTAGTTGCTGCCTTGCGTGTGTCAGGCTTCGAATCACGGCGTGGAGTCTTGGACAATGCAGGATTGCGAAAGTTCCGGCCCTTTCTCTTCTCAGCAACTTGATCTTTGGCTCTCCAACCAGCCGCCCACGCCTCCTTCAAGTCCTCTGCGGTGAGGGATTCATTCTCACTCACCTCATCTTCCAACTCCTCTCCATCCTCGTCATCATCGGGCTGTTGATGCTGATCTTGCATGTAGGTCTCATAGGCCTCAGGATCTTTTTCCAAATCTTCATCTTCTTCTTCTTCTTCCTCCTCCGGATCCTCCACCACCGTAAGGTAAGACCCCTGAGACTTCTTGAAGCGACTGCCCTTTGACGAGACATTGGAACTTGAAGCGGTTGTCGAAGAGCGAGACGAAGAAAACGGTCGAACTGACCTCTTCATTGGGTGTGGCAATCGACGCTCTTCTTCGTGGATTCGCTGACAACGATGGCGTAAGGCCCTTTCAATTTCTTTGGACACATATTGGCCACCTGCACTGAAAAAACAGTCTAGCCTTTCTCGCTTGGACAAAGAGGCCCTGAACAAGAGGCGCTGCGCCCAAGCTCTGTCTGACAGGCAGCTCCCTGGGTCTTCGCGGCCATACTCAGCTTTCAACCGCTTGATCTGACTGAGATAGGAAGGGATGCTCTTGCCAGGAAGACGGCGATAACTGTTGAACTCTTGCTCCACTCTTTCAAAGTGTTCTTCAGATGTCTCATGATAAGCTTCATTAAGCAAATGCCAAATGCGTTGAAGGCCGCCAGGACACACCATCTCTTCAATGGAGAGCTGATCCAGGACATCGCGAGCTTCCTTTTTGCAACTGATGTAGATCAACATGGACAGTTCACCATCTGCAAGCTGGTACAACTGTTGCTGTGCACGAACCACACGTTGCCATGCCTGGTACTTGGATCGTTCTCCATAGAAGTCTTCAATGCGGACCGACCCCAATGACGACTTGGGCCGTAGATCTTGGTGATCCTGGAGCTTCTTCTTGAGCATGCTGCGCACTTCACTGGTCTTGACTGATTCACTCCATCCCTCAGACAGCCCTGAACCAACATCATCATCGGGAGGATCATTGTCAGGTGGTCCTCCATCTGGCGGCTGATGAGTCATCTTCCTTTCATCACGGTGCCTTCGGCGATGGTCATCACCGCGTGGATTGTGAGAATCATGCCCACCAGAAGGTTCTGAAGGATCATCAGGTGGCCCGCCATCACACGGCCCTCGACCGTGACGAGCACTGCTAGTCTGATGGCCACGACGTGATGCTGGCTTGAAGTGGCTTCGAAAGTCCTGAAACCTTGAATCTTCACCCTGAGATCTGTCAGCACCAAAAGACGCTGGGGCTGATCTAACCTCTGCAGATTCAACGCTACTATGAACCTTCCACCACTGACAAAATGCCTCATAGTCATCACGTGTGGGAACCTTTTCCCCTCCTGATTTGGACACCCTTCTCCCTCCTGTCCTGGTCCAAGGACCTGGCCCTGAAACCCAGGGATCATTCTCCACTTCGTCATCACCACCGCCAAGGGACGCCTCGTCATTCCAGTCATCAGGGACTGGAGGCACCGATGGAGGCTTGCCAGACTCCCTAGGTGCTGCTGCCGCGGCTGATGATGAACTGCGCCGCTTAGAGTGCCCCGCCGGCTTGGACGCCATGGAATGATCGAGCAAGCAGCCTAAATCCCAACCACAACCACAGCACCTAAGAGCCGGTAGGGAACCCCTCAGGCGCCGCTACCAATATGGCTCTAATGAATCAAAAGCCAAACAAGACAAAAGGATCTGAGGGTCAATGCTGAATCTTATGGCAAAGCAAGTGCAGGCAATGCAGGGCGATTTTGCTGGGAAGCGCATCGATGGCTGCGTTCAGATCAAATGAAATGAAATGCAAAACGACAACACCAAGCTTGCACATGACTCAACCACACCACTAACGTGTCCGGTGTCCATTCTGGATTTTCAGCTAACATGTCTCAAGTATAGGGCACTTATCATAGCCTATGCTCACAGCAGCTCAAGTATCCAAAGAAAAATCCACAAAAAAAGTGGATACGTATCTCGGGCTACCGTTTCAGGTATCAACTAACATGTCCACTCGGTACCGGCGTTTTCCTGGATTTCCTGGGGAATGCATTGCAACTTTTTTGGGGACCATTGACCCAAAAACAGCTAACATGTCTCAGTTCCTGCAATTGGGGCCCTTGGATTTCGACCCTGATCTGGGATATGTTCGCTATTTTTGGGGGATAGATTCAGCCAATAACCACTCACATATCTCAAAACCACATCCTCTGAACAACACGGACACGTTGGGTGGACGCTTTCCATGGCTAGTCATCCAATCCTTACTAAATGCAGCTGGTTTTTGGAATGCACCCACACCCCAATCTTCTTGCCCACCCACGAGCATCATCTATGATGCGCTCTTCCGGAAGGAGTTGGGACCCCTTTTTTCTCCACCGTTTTGTTATCAATGTGGTCTTTGATTTGAGCCCTTTTGGGGTCTGGAAATAAGGATGCTGGGGCGTCCGGGGCAGTAGTCTTCTGGCAGTTTCCCGGGAACTCCCAGAGGGGGGGACAACTTTTCCACTAACGTGTCCGGTGTCCATTCTGGATTTTCAACTAACATGTCTCAAGTATAGGGCATTTATCATAGCCTATGTTCACAGCAGCTAACGTATCCAAAAACAAACGCAAAAAAAAGTGGATACGTGTCTCGGGCTACCGTTTCAGGTATCAACGAACATGTCCACTCGGTACCGGCGTTTTCCTGGATTTCCTGGGGAATGCATTGCAACTTTTTTGGGGACCATTGAACCAAAAACAGCTAACATGTCTCAGTTCCTGCAATTGGGGCCCTTGGATTTCGACCCTGATCTGGGATATGTTCGCTATTTTGGGGGAATAGATTCAGCCAATAACCACTCACATATCTCAAAACCACATCCTCTGAACAACACGGACACGTTAGGTGGACGCTACCCTTACTAAATGCAACTGGTTTTTGGAATGCACCCCCAATCTTCCTGTCCACCCACGAGCATCATCTATGATGCGCTCTTCCGGAAGGAGTTGGGGCCCCTTTTTTCTCCACCGTTTTGTTATCAATGCAGTCTTTGATTTGAGCCCTATTGGGGTCTGGAAATAAGGATGCTGGGGCGTCCGGGGCGGTAGTCTTCTGGCAGTTTCCCGGGAACCCCCAGAGGGGGGGACAACTTTTCCACTACCGTGTCCATTCTGGATTTTCAACTAACATGTCTCAAGTACAGGGTATTTATCATAGCCTATGTTCACAGCAGCTAACGTATCCAAAAAAAACACAAAAAAAGTGGATACGTTTGTTCCTTAGAGAGTAAGTCTTGTAGTCATGTCACAACAACCACAACCACACTCAGACGCACGCCTCCAATTGAAAATCGCCATCACTTGACAGCAGGGTAGACCTGCGCCGCAGCCAAAACATGGAATTCAGTGCGTATTGGAACATGCAAAATAATCAAAAATACCATTTGCAAACACGCCGACACCTTGTTAGCACTGATCTCGAATTCGATTCTATCGTGTTACATTGCGTCATATTGTGTGATGTTCTAAGGTTTGCAGATCACACGGTAATTTTAACTTGAGAGCAGGCGGAGGCGGACGAAAGGTAGTGTAGTGGGAGAGGAGTGGTGTCAAGATGCTGCGCCCCTAAGATGATACACCAAAAACGTTTTTGCGCAGTCTAAGATGATTTTATCCAGAGCATGACTGCATGATACGGTGTCTTGTGCAGCGTGAAATGATGCACGAAAAGGGGTTTATTTAAAACCCCTTTTTAAGACCCCTTGCAGCAACTGTTATTGAGGCTGAAGCAAACCAATTATGCTGGACTACAGGGACATCTCCCTCATGGAGAGTGTGCCTCTACTGTGGCGGACCGTGACCGCGTCACCCGTGGGAACTGAACCCATGACCATTTTAGAGGGGGGCGCCCCCCCCCCACGGGCTGGCCCCCCAATACCCCCTATGATTGTGCTGAAGCACGGAGAACTCAGGTAGCTGACGCTACCTTTCGTGAATACTGGATCAGCGCTGCTTCATCGCTTTCTACTGAATTGCAATGACCTGTATGCATTCACCTCGGTTATGCTGCTGCACATGACAATAGCATGGGATTGCTTTGCACTATAGACACGCAAGGGATTTGTTTGTATGCACAGACTTACAGCAATCCGTCCAACCCCTCCTGTCCACAGAGGCAAACAACTGAAGTTCCCCACCTTAGCATGCGGGCTGTCAGTACCGGAACGTAGCAATCATGTTATTATGATTTAAATATTCTCTCAATGCTCATGCCTTTGAAAACCCTACCTCTGGGCTGCCAGCACTCTGCTTCCACCGGATACGTCCAGCATGCATCATACAGCACCATCTGGGTTTCCTGCACAGTGAATGACAAAGAAGTCTGGGTGAGCTCATGCCACGCTTCCACCAGCAAGAAAAAAGTCGTATACATGGTTGTTGATCAAAATTCCTTTATCCCGGGACGGCCATTCTTCGCGAATAAAAATTTTACTTGCGCGAAACTTTCGCGAACTCCATGTTTATCTTTCGCGGGGCCCATGTTGGCCAACAACACCTCTTGTGAAGATTCGCTCACCACCTGCCAAATTACGCCAGAGAATCACTGATCACTTCTTGGTAGCCTTTTAAACATGATCCCTTCTCAGGACAGATTTTTTTTGCAAAGTTTACTGGCCCACCCCCTTCAACATGCACTTTGACTTTCGCCCGCTCTTTCGCATAACTTTCGCGGAACTTTCGCGAAAATATCCCTATTCACAGCCCCCGGCCATCAGCAGGGGGTGCACTGAAGGAAAAGCGAAGACCAGGGGCCTTGGTGTTTGGCTCTCGCAAAGCCTCACTTTTGGAAACTTGGCTGCTGCTACTCGCATTCTCTGGTGCCCTTCTCCTGCCGGACCCCGGGCGGCAGTGGGTGGCAGCCCTTTACATATAATGATTATAATACCCAACTTTCGCGAAACTAATAAAATTTTACTTTCGCGAACTCGAAAAAAACTTTCGCGAGGGTTTCCAACATAACATGCACGGCTTTCGCAATTAAAACTCCTTACAAGGACCTTTAGATCGATCACCATATATAAATCCAAGTGAACGCTTTTGGCGTCAGTAGTTTCTTCATACGGAAATATAAGCCAATCCGATATTTTTTGTTTAGCATGCTGCTGTGTAGCACCAGGGCGCATAACAGGTGTTTCCCGGCCTAGCACATTTGCCAGGACTGCTACTGCAGTTCTTCTACAAGCGTTAAAGCCAGCTGTCCTCTGCATCTTCACGTCTAAGAACCTGAAGAAGGTGGCTTGAATCAGCCTGGGGGCTCTGAAAAGAATGCTATAAGAATGCTGTTTCATGCGTTTACCCAGCAGAAATCTTCCAGAAACACGTCCGGGTGCCAAGGTCTCCACAAGGGAAGCACGAGCAGCAGTGCTGAAGGTTGGAAGCCATGATCTAAATACCTCCATGAAAAGAGGAAACACTTGGAAACACTTGGTCACACTGATACCAACTCCTCCACATCATCACTTTGAACGGCACTACGCCGCCAGGAAGGCCAAGGACCTTGTCGCCAACAATCAGGTTCAGCTGCAACTCTTTGCCCAAACCTTGGTACTTGTCAGATCTTTTCAGATACTTCGATGTACTTTGTTGCACCATTCTTTCCAGCTATGAGCATCTGACCCAGGCCAAGCCTCTTTGAGACCTTCCGAATTTCTTTTGGGATTAGCAACGCATCTCTCTGCTGTTGCTGAACGTGTCACAATTTTGAAGAAAACAAAGTGGAAATTCAAAATTCAACGCTGCCGATATCCACCTCCAGTGCGATACGTCGAGCCGCAGCTCCTGAACCCGCCTCAGCCCACTTCCACCGTCTTGTGCCAGAGAATACGTCAACAGTTTGGCAGAAACGACATGGCCAACAAAGTAACTACAGCCTCCCTTCTTGAAGTGTTACAGTGATGTCAGAGACCCCAAATATAATCAAATGCAGCATACAATAATATATATAGGAAACAAAGTCTCGGTCAAGCTGAACAAAGTTTGTCGTCCAGCAATGCTTGCAACCACCAGCTCAAAGATCTAAGGATCTTGCTGTCAAGGAAAGCTTCAAACAACCCCGTCGGCCAAACCCAAGCAGATGTTCCTCACCAGCTATGGCGAAATATTTTGGAGGGTCAGCCTGCGAAATCACAATGAATGGGAGCACAGGCAACTAAGCTGAGGCGGAGAGCCTCCATTGCATAGAGCCTATGGCCTATGACCAAGCCTGACCGTTTAAAAACAAAAGTTTTCCGTGCGCTCCCTCCGGTTCATTAGTGCAATTTGAGTTGTGAGGTTTGGCTTTCAAGTCGCCTGTTATCCCTGCTGCTTGACAGCGTTTCTTTTGGAGGCTTCCCACTGGGGAAACATTCTCACTTTGAACTTGCTGCACTTGATGGGTCTTGATGTGGTTTGGCAAGGCGGTGGCATCGTCAACTTCTGATAGTTCAGCTGGGTGGAGACCTTGGGCGATATTTCATCATTCCAACTTGCCCGTGGACAACGGCCGCACCGAAAGAGCACAGGCCCATTTCTGGCGTACCAGGCAAATATCTGGCGATCCAGGAATACCGCGCGGGTGTGTCTCCTTGTTTTGTTCCCTTTTATGTGTTTTTTTTCCCGAGGGTAGGTTCCTTCCTGGGACGGACATGGCTACCACTGGGGTGAAAAGGAAAAGCACCACACCTACTACCTACTGTACCAGGTGTGGGGAAATTGGCTACTGAGCAAACAACATCCCTGTGCCCAAAATGTGAAGGGGCCAGGGCCCACCAAAATGGGACAGACTGCCTGTGCGAGTCATTCATGTTGCAGCCCGCTTGTCGTGAATGGATTGTGATGCGCCCAGTGGCGCTGTGTTGTGTGTGTGGGTGTGTGTGTGTGTGCACTCAACATTGTGGAAGGCCTTGACATTTCAAAATCCCAGAGAGCGATAGGCAACCCTGTCCATGAAGCAAAACGCAGAGATTCAAGTATTACTTGCCATGGCTCCTCATCATCGTGCGACAGCTTCAGTGGGCTGAGTTGCCCAGCAAAGTATGCCTGCTCAGAGATAGTTCCCCGTTGAAGAAAGGTTTTTCAGTTTTTCGGTTTGCCCTCGGGTTGCATTTCCCAGCGATCGGCCTCGCAGAGGTTCTGAAGCAACTCCTCGGAATGTGGGAGACCTGCAAACACTTCAGCCAGACCAACCCCCCAAAAAAATAACAAATCAAGCCAATTGGTCCGGCCCAGTTGGCCCAATTGGATCCAATTGGCATCTCTTTCGTTTGCAGGAGCACGTTCTAGATTCTACTCCTCTTGCTCAGCTCGAAGCACGGCAACGGTTCCCTTGATCCAGCTAGACCTAAGGGCAAGAAATGGGCAGTGATCTGTATGTTGAGTGTTGGTCTGCAGCTTCAAAATGAGAAGGATTAGCTCCGGCAGCCTTTAGATTAAAAACTCCTGGCTTAGCACATTGAATCGGTGAAAGCAAAGCTTCATGCGCATCAGCTGTCCAACTTCATGATCATTTAGCCTGGCGACTCATTTGAGCCCAAAAAGAAGTGTAAAAAACGGAACTCCGCGGAGAAGCTATGCAAGCCTACGCGGACTGCACAGGTAGGCTACGCGGAGCATGGTTCCATGAGTTCCATTGAGGCTACCTACGCGGAGGCTACGCAGAGGCTACGTGGAGGCTACGTGGAGGCTGCGCAGGGATATGCCGACCACACTTTTTGCCTAGGGGGGCGCGGGTGCAGTCAAAAAAAAACGCAGCTCATTTGATGACAATCTATGATGGACACTTGGCACAATGTGCAATAACAGCCTAGGCCTCAAAGAATGCCCAGATAAAGGATTCGGAGACTTCACAAGAGACAGAAGGAGCTGGACCTCTGACAGTTTGGCGGCGCACGGAAGCAGAAGCGCATTGTGCATCCCATCAACGGCAGCTACATGTTGATTTTGGTAAGTCGTTGAGCTACTCGCTGACAGACTGTCATCAACCTCAGTTCCACCAAGCCACCTCTCAAATTCCAAGTGTTTGTCACATCTCATCTGAAACATTTCCCTTCGCACATATGTCCCATGGCCATGGTCAATCATGTATGTGGCTGGTTGACACTGGGGCCTAAGCTCTGGGGAGCCGGTGCAACAGTCTCTTCCGAAACTCTGGCCTAAATTAACCCCATCCCGCAACAAAGGAGGCAAACATTTGAAAAAGGCTAAGTCGGCTAAGCACCGCAAGTCTGCTTCTGCAAATGCTGCAAAAACGAAGCAGTGTCAGTGTCCAGGACAACTAATCTGGCAAATGCAATCCGCAACATTCCTACCGAGGTCCAAACGATAAGGAGCAAAGTGCAGCCTTCGAAATCTTTGAAGCATTTCCACCACTTTGAATGCAACTGTGATAGGCATAGAATCGGTGGTTCTGGTGCTACCCATGCTGTCGTACGTGTTCTAATTCAAACCTAGAGGCCGTGTAAACATGGACCCAGGAATCCGGGATTCTTTGTGAAAATGGACTTGGCTTGACAATTTGAACCCATCGCCGGAGAAAAATTCATCACCTGATTCATCACCTTCATCTTTGACAATTCTGTCAAGCTTTTCTTCGTGCCGATGATCCCATCCAAGAAATGCGTTTTTTTTGCCTACGTCGCACTTCAATTCAGCGATTCGCAGCGCTATCTTATGGTGGAGGGTGTTGCGACCAAATATTTTTGCCAGCTCATGGCATGACTCATGGCACTCATTGTCACAGAAATTCAAAGGGCAACAAGAGGTCAAATCTGCATCGCCTTCCACCCTTCTAGCTGCCTGAAATGCTAGGGCCGTATCAAATGTAGCAACTAAAATGATGCCAAAGAATCCTGGGTCGCTTTGCGTCTTGACAGCTTTGGAGGTTGTAAGGCATCTAGACCGATGGAGTATTTTTCCGGATCCATTTTGCCATGGACTTGTTCAAAGTTCAAATCACCTTTTCTCCTACGTGACCTACTTGCATGGTCTCCGACTCAAGCTGCTTTGCTTGCCAAAGCACTCAAGCCAACGGGCCCTGCAAGGCTTGATATTTGTGATCTTTCCATCCACGTGCCAATGGATCGGCCCATGGAATGGAAGAGCCTTGCAAAGGTGAAACGGTCCATAGCTTAGACTCTATTTGATCTGCTGCCGGGTCCCACAAGATGTGACGAGATTGAATAGCTAACCGGCTGGACGTCCAAACCTTTGAATGCATTTGGATCAGTCCCTGTCGGTAGAATTATGTTCATCTTGTGCCTTCGTCTACTTGCAGCGAGCAAGTATCTAATCTTGGCAGCCAACTATAGCTTGCCATCCAAAACCGGGGGCCAGTTCAGTAGCTGCACACTCAGAGACAAGTTCATCTGACGGTCTTACAGTCTTGCATCTTCGATCGTCTTAGAGTTGCAAAACTTAGTTTCTTTGGTCCAGCAGGGACGGGCTTAGCATGCAGCAAGTGTTTCCTGGCAACTGGACATAGCTAGTGACTGAAGTGTTTCTACCATGAACGCAACCACCACCCAGAAATTCAAAGCGTAAATGACATCTGCGTCCACACACAAAAGTGTACATACACAGACATAGGACACACTGCAGATTGCATTTAGCGTGGAAGGACTGTTGATAGACATTGGACGTCCTGAATGGTAAGCAAGTCAATGACCCAGGTTGAAGTTTCAAATTGAGGGAACGAGAAAGCAGTCTAAACATGCAATATATAATATGTATTATATATTTTTTATTTCAGAGAGAGAGAGAGTGTGTGTGTGTGTGACATAGCAGCGGTGCACAAAATCTGGCCCGCACACAAAAACGCACGGGAGGGAGGGAGAGAGAGAGAGAGAGAGATATATATATATATACATATTATGTGAACAATTAAATCCTTGTTCGGGATCTGTTGTGAAAGGTTCCAGAGTTCCTGACGTGCGTATTGTTATTGCCGACACGGAAGCAACATGGGCAGCGCAGTGCAATCTTTTCTCGCGTTGGACTTGAGCCATATGTAATGGCGGTCAGGCACATGCTCAATACACAGCTGTGTTCATGTGCTACTTTTATGTAGTTCCCATTTGCACCCCCCATGCCCGACATTTCTTGAACTTGTCGGACACCGAGGATGGGAACTCTCTGAATTGTAAATCGTATGATACAACTACCACAAAAGGAGATTAAACTACTGGTTCACCGTCGCCCGACATCCGCTGGATGTAATGAGCTAAGGATCCCCTCGCAGCCGACTTCGCGGCCTGACGTGGGTAGCTGGAGAGGGCGGCGTATCCACGACTAATTTAACAGATTGTACCCCACGACAAGGTTTCGACGTATCCTCGACTATTTTGTGTCCGCGCACACGACTAATTTAAGACCCGTACGCACGACTAATTTAACCTCATACGAACGACTAATTTCCACTGTATTATACAATGCCAGAGAAGAATCCGGAGCTTCCCGTCCACTGTATTATACAGTGCCAGAGGAGGATCCGGAGCTTCCCCTCCACTGTATTATACAGTGCCAGAGGAGGATCCGGCGCTTCCCCTCCACTGTATTATACAGTGCCAGAGGAGGATCCGGAGCTTCCCGTCCACTGTATTATACAGTGCCAGAGGAGGATCCGGAGCTTCCCCTCCACTGTATTATACAGTGCCACAGGAGGATCCGGAGCTTCCCGTCCACTGTATTATACAGTGCCAGAGGAGGATCCGGAGCTTCCCCTCCACTGTATTATACAGTGCCAGAGGAGGATCCGGAGCTTCCCGTCCACTGTATTATACGGTGCCAGAGGAGGATCCTACACAGTGCCAGAGGAGGATTATAGACAGTGCCAGAGGAGGATCCGGAGCTTCCCCTCCACTGTATTATACAGTGCCAGAGGAGGATCCGGAGCTTCCCGTCCACTGTATTATACAGTGCCAGAGGAGGATCCGGAGCTTCCCGTCCACTGTATTATACAGTGCCAGAGGAGGATCCGGACTCCCCTCCCTGTTTTTTTACAGTTCCAAAAGAGGATCCGGATCTTGTAGAATAACAGTGTAGGGTGAACTCCGGATCCTCCTCTGCACATAAAATACAGTGGAGTGGAAGCTCCTGATCCTCCTCTGGCACTGTATAATACAGTGGAGGGGAAGCTCCGGATCCTCCTCTGGCACTGTATATAGAGGGGAAGCTCCGGATCCTCCTCTGGCACTGTATAATACAGTGGAGGGGAAGCTCCGGATCCTCCTCTGGCACTGTATAATACAGTGGAGGGGAAGCTCCGGATCCTCCTCTGGCACTGTAGGAGGGGAAGTTCCGGATCCTCCTCTGGCACTGTATATTACAGTGGAGGGGAAGCTCCGGATCCTTTTCTGGCACTGTAGGAGGGGAAGCTCCGGATCCTCCTCTGGCACTGTATAATACAGTGGAGGGGAAGCTCCGGATCCTCCTCTGGCACTGTATAATACAGTGGAGGGGAAGCTCCGGATCCTCCTCTGGCACTGTAGAATACAGTGGAGGGGAAGCTCCGGATCCTCCTCTGGCACTGTCTATAATCCTCCTCTGGCACTGTGTAGGATCCTCCTCTGGCACTGTGTAATACAGTGGAGGGGAAGCTCCGGATCCTCCTCTGGCACTATGTAATACAGTGGAAGTGAAAATAGTCGGATAGTCTTTTGCCAAAATAGTCGTAGTCTCTTTTTTTTCTTGTCGTAGGTTTAAAAAATTAGTCGTGGATACGCCGCCCTCCTGGGTAGGATAGCTGCATCTTGCAGTACTAGACTGGCCCACACCAAGCTAGTCGAATTACGCACGCGGAGTTCGGTACAACTGAGCATCCGATGGATGTAATACAGTGTACCTCCCTCGCTCTACGGCAACGCTAGCTATCTGCGAAGCAATCTGTACAAAAGAAAGCTGAATTAGATTGGGAAAGTTGAATTGACTCTGTGAGAAAACTAAACGAATTAAGCTCTAGGCCTCGCTCAGAATCCTCTCATAAGTCATTCTTGGTGTCATCCACCATTGAAGACGATGAACGCCACATAGTTCCCAGCATCCATTGCATCTTCATTTAATCAGTCCTTTTCTTCTTGTACTGGGGTGTTTGCTGTGGCTTGTCACTCGGTGACGGTCGAGTTGACTTTGCTGTTGCCGTTGTTGGCATTGCTTTATACGCAGGCTTGGATTTGGGTTCACCCGGCGTTGAAGACGATGAAGTCGATGGAGCCGATCCACTTGGTGCTGATGCTTTTGGAGGTGGAGGCCTTGGCGCATAGGATTTGGGCTCGCCCCTGGCCTTTGCTGCTTCTTTTGTTTCAAAATTTTCAACCGCCCTCCTTGCACCTTCAGTGTCACCGATGGATTTGAATACTGATTTCGCGACACTCGGGTCCATGTTTGGAGTCAGGTGTTCCTGCCATCGAAGATGTCCCTTCTTTGCGTCCTGTTCAGCACGCTTGACAGCATGGGCAATCCTTCCAATGAAGGCCTGGGGGAGGACCACGTTGCATTGGGTGGCCGTGACCAAAAGTTCCATTGATCTTTCTCTCTCCCTGTGTGCCAAATATACTGTCAAAGCTGGGATTTCGATGCAGTCCTCAAATCCATGGTCGCCCGATCTGAAGTAGGTGTACTGCGTCGCATTGGGGAAAGCGCATTTTAACAACCTACCCAGGAAGTCGCTGATCTTTGCTCTCATCTCGTTCTTTTCTTCAACAGACCCTTTCATCCTGCTCATAGGGATGAGGAATTGCAGTTGCTCTGGTTTGAAACCTGTCAGTACGAGGCTCTCCATCAACTTCTCGTAGCTCTCTACCGTGAGGATCACGGGCATCAATGCACCCTTTGGTCACCGTACATCTTTTCACCCTGCATCCAATCCTCCTCTCTGGCTTTCTCCTCGAACATGGCTTCGAGTTCTTCTTCTGATGGACGCTTCAATGTTCCATCATCGTTCTCGCCAGTGTAGTGGCAAATACCATCCAAATCCAACCGCCCAACGTTCCCGGTCATCATTTTGTTCCGGTACTCTTCGGGCGTCATCATGACTCGTTGGTTGTAATAGTACTTGTACATCCCAAGGATCTTGGCAATCACCGCATTGTCGAAAAGCTGGGCTGCTCCTTCGGACGAATCATTGTTGATAAGCCCTTTCAATGGCAACCTCTTGCTTCCAACATCGAGGTTCAAAGCCCATGCAGGAATCTTCTCAGACTCCTCGGCCTGCTGTGCGTCACCGGTGTCGTCCTCTTCATCTTCTTCGACGACGATCTCTTCATCTTCTTCTTGTTCTTCATTCATTTCTTCGTCGCCTTCGTCATAGTCAACTTCATCTGGATCAAAACCATAGTCGTTATAGTCCTTGGCGGCACTTTCTTGTGCCTCATTGACTGTTTCTTTGAAGATGGTCTCATTTTGTCGGCGGACTTCTTCATCAATCTGCCTCTTGGTTGCCTCATCCTCGTCCTCCTCCTCCTCAATGATCCTATAAGGTTTGATACCGTAGCTTTCGAGCGCTGTCCAGCACTCCAAGCAGATGGCAAACTTTGTTGGGGTTTCTTTGAGGCAGTGGGGGCAGTACCGACATCCAGCCTCGGTCACTGCCTTCTTCTCGAGGATGTAATCTACAAGCATGACGCGGCCCTCATACTGCTCTCGGCCACCTTCCGGGATCAAATTGTTCTCGAACTGGTGCACGAGGTTCATAGCGTCCATGGTCGGTTCGCCATAAGGTTGCTCTTCCGCGCTCAAGCATTGTTTGGCAAGTCGAAGCACCGATTCTTTTGTTGTGACAATGGCTGACCGAACACGTCCAATACGGACGACTTGGTCATCTCCTGATGGCACGATCAGGCGTTGCCATGCCTTGTTGAAGTCTTGAATCCAACCGCCCTTGATCTTGGAGAATGGAATGATCCGGTCTGTAACCACCTGCCCTGAATCTGTCAATCGTCCGTTGAATTCGGTCATCAGGGTCTCGGTGGGAATGTAGAGGCAAACAAATCCTCCTTTCCTGGTGTCCACGCTCTTTGTCACCTTCCATGAGCGTTGATCCCACGGGACATAGGGGTTGAAGAACGTGAAAATTCTTGAGTTTCCGCTCAAACCTCCAGGAATCAGACCTTCTTTCCAGATGCTCTTCAAGTGATTGCTGGGCGTGATGTGGAAGCATGCCGGCAATGATACCACCGTGCTCGGAGCAATTGGATGGGACAACAAGGTCGATCTCAATTCGACATCGTGAATGTTTTGGGTGTCCTTGTGCCCAGTTGGCGCTCGCACCGCAACAGGGTAAAGAAGCAGGCCCTCTTCAGGGATCTCAGTGGCAACGGATACGTTGTTACACTGACATGTTTCGCTGCTTCGATCGATGTCGGGATAGATGCCAAATGCAAGGACCTGTTCACGAACACGACGACCGTACCTTGCACAGTAGAACATGATTCGGAAGAGTGTCTGCAATCGAAACGTTGCTTCCTGCTCGTCCCAGTTGTCCTTGTTGTCTGCCTGCCCATAGCGAGCAAGGAAGGTGTGTGGTCTTCTCGATCTCTCACATCTCCAAATTCCTTCACACCTGAGGACATCATCAATTGGGACCCAACCAGCATCGTCGCACACCAAGCTTTGCTTCTCCGAAGCTTTTCCAACCTGATGTCTCAAAATGCGGTTCAATGCTGTGCTGACTTCCATCTTCATACTGAGTCAGCTTGTTGTTGTGGCCGAACGTATAGTCCCTGCCAAACTCAACACCGTTGTAGTACTTGTAGTTGTGGAAGTAGCATCCGGTGTTGGGGACAATCTTCAGGAAGCCATCCAATGGGGCTTCAATCCTTTTGTACATCCTTTTGCGAGCATTCTTCTCAGTGTAGGCCGCGAGGAAATCAGGGACTTTCCAAACATCTCCTCCTCCACGAACAATGGCATCTCGGATCACTTCATCGAGATCAGCTTGTGTCATCGGCCCTTCACTGACGATGTCTCGACCTTCAATGCAGAATCTTCCTGCCTCGTCCAAATCTCCAACTTCAGACATCAAGCGACTGTCATCATACCAATGGTAATCTCCAGTGCGGGCTTCGTCAGGCTCTTCAGGTTCATTTGACTGGTTTGTCTCGCCTGACCCCTCCTTCTTCCTTTCGCCTTCTTGTTCCATCTCGACATCAGACCCTGAGCTCTCACCTTCCAATGCTGTTCGAATCGCATCCAAGGCCTTCTTGATGTCGGCTCTCTTGGGATCCTCGCACTCATCATGGGTGTGCTTGGTGCTCCCACAGAAAATGCAGACATTGACCTCCTCGGAGACAGTGAAGACGTTCCCAAGCACATCAAGGAGATGTTGCTTCCCTGATCGTTCAGATGCACGGGCAGCATCGGCGTCGTCAGCTTTGGGCTCCTCCGCTTCCTCCTCCTCAGGGGGGGGCTGATAGCCCTTGTCCCAATTCGTCTTCCGCGTCGTCACCCATGTCGACATCCTCCTCTCCGATGTGGTATCTCTTGCGGAACATCGAGATCACGCATTGTGCCTCCCATTCAGTCATGCAGCTGAAATCATCAAGGCTCTCGTAGTCGGGGATGTTGTTGATGATGGTCATCACCTCCCCGGCCTCCGAAGGTTGGAGTGTGCAGTCGAATGATCCACGTCTTTTGTCATTTGTTGTGAAGGTAGTTCGTGCCGTGGATCCAAAAGCGGCCAATGCCTTTTCCAGGGTCGATCTGGGCTTCGAAAACGTCGACCATTCCCCTGGCCATGCTGGCAATATCAAGAACTCCAAGCCAGAACTCAATGGTGTCACCTACCTTCTCGGCTGATGCTCTTGAAAAGGCAAAGATCTCGTTCCTTTGTTGGGATTCTGGAACCGCGACTTGTTCAAAGAAATCTTTGTAGGCCACATTGCCACAGTCTTTGGTGACTCGGAACGCTAAGATCCATTTCTTTGATCCCTTGTCAAAGATTCGTTCCCTGTAGACGCTGAACTGCTTTCCTCGGCCGTTCTTGAAGATCTCCTTGGCCTGGTTGGGCGGTACTCGAACTCCGCCCATGTGTGACAATGATTTCATGAGCTCCTCGCCATACTTGAGATGGGCGTTGCTGATCACAGACGCAGCTGCGAACACCAACCATTTCTGGAACCCTTTGCTGATGTCAAGCTTGTCCAGACCGCAGTTCTTGAAGGCTACTTTCAGACGAGCTGCCAACACAAGCACTGATTTTCGTGCGCCCAGCGTAGGAGCAGACTTTCGGTAGTGGTCCTGGGAATTTGCTGAGCAGTTGATGCACATAGTTGGCCTGTATTGTGCAATCTCAATTGCGTCCATACTCTTCGCAGCCCGACATTGTTCACAGAGAAAATCAAAACTGTCTGGGCACGCAGGAAACCAGTAGCAGTTGAAGGATGCCTCAGGCTCCAGCTCATAGATGCTCACCATCGGTTCAATCCATTGAGCTTTGTACCTCTTGTCTTTGTTGAACCTCGTTGTGGTCGAACTTGTGGGTGGACCTTTCTGGTAGATCGTCGCATCGCCCGTTGCGTAATCATCTGGAGTCATTCCGCCGCTGGCGATCCTGAACACGTGAGTTGGACCTGTAACATCAGTCAGCATTTCAGGATCGATGCCCGAGTCTTTCGGTCGAAATGCGCCCTCGTTGAGGGTTGACACGTACTCCCGATTCGTCGCGCACATCAAGAAAACGCGCTGCCTGAAAAGGTTCTTTTCGATCACAGACCGTATGGCATTTTTGCCAAGTGTGTCCCTCTTTGCGGCCCTCATGGTGCTGAACTGACTTCCAAATTGTGAATACATTGACCTCCACATTCTTTGATCTGAAGTAACCATCACACCTTGGGCTTTCAAACCTTCAGTCATCTCAACAGCAATCCTTGATGTGATGGAATCAACACAGTTGAACATGGAGTCATTGTTGATTGCAACAATCACTGGTCGCAATGCGATTTGATCCAGATCCATCACACATTTGATAAACTGCGACATAAATGTGCTTTCCAACATCACACAATGTGGCGGCTTGCGATCATGAAGGAATTGAAGCGACAACCAAACGTGAATGGTCACTTGTCCTTGGTCATTCACCTCCTTCTCCATGAACTCGATGACATTCCTGACGGTGTCACGGAACTGCTCGATGGGCCTCACTGTTGGGGATTCGTAAATCTTGAACAGTTCAATGCTCCACCCCATGTCCCGTAGACCCATCCCTAGGTCATGTCTTCCAGTCTGAGTTCCAACGGGGACTTTCCACGATTTCGCATGCAAGCGGGTTGCAAATCCTCTTCATGATTTCCCCCATCCCTGATTGGTGTGCTACATTGTTGTCATGGTGCCCGAGCATCATCAACAGCCCGGCTGTGGAGAGGTAGCATCCTGTTCGGGTGAGGCCATAGGTGCGTACCAGGTGGCTGTAGCATGTCAGCCAGTCCTTGTCGGCAATCTTCGCAGCCTCCGTCTCGGTCACGACACTGTTGTTGCATACTCCAAAGACCATGCATCCATAGGCAGTGACTCGTCGAAGGTACTGCGCCCATTCTGAGATGTGTGGTCCGGCTGCAGCAGGGCCCTGAATAATCGACAACAGGAATTGGCCATTGTCATCCATCCAAGCGGACGATGAGAACGATGTCCCGCGTTGATCAAGGTTGGATGAAGAGACAAGCATGTAACCGAAAGGTGGTTTGGAAATCACCCAGTCAGGTGGGCTTTCAGGTTGTTTCGGTCGTGCCTTGGGAGGTGGCTTCGCAGAACTTCCAGTCGCTCCAGCTGAAGAGGATGCGTCGCCTCCGGTGGAGGTAGGACGTTCCTGTGGTCCAGTAGGAGGAGGTGTTGGCCCCGCTTGAGCCTTCCGTCTCTCGTCATCGGCTGCCGCTTGTTGTTGTGTCATCATGACAATCGGATAGGGGCCCCATGCCGAAGGAACGCCTTGAGCTGGAGGAGAACGACCGTCCTTTGGCAAGAGCGGGACGTCCCAGTAGTCAATGTGCTCCACCTCAGAAACACCCTGCGCGACCTGGCTCGATGAGGTTGTTGTGATGAAATCACGGATGCACGAGAATGTTCGGTTTCGTTTCTCAATGGCAGCGCTGGCAACATTGTAGCCCCCCACCTCCCAGATGTCGCCTCGGAGGTCAAACGATCTTTTCACGGTCTTCAGCTTGGCCTGAATCGTTCTGTTGATGCTCGCCATGTCTGGGAAGTCACCCATCTTGGTGACCCATTCATGCAACATGGCCGATGCCACCAGCATCGTCTGCAGGTGGACAACTGCTGCTGTCCTCTCCAGAGGCAAGTCATAACGCATGGACACCCAATCTTCCAAAACGTTCTGAATGATGATCGTCTGGTTCGGGGTTTGTGCTTGATGCATTTTAGCATTGTGCCTTCTGAGTGCATAACCGAGGTTGGCACCTTCACCTTCCAGGATTTCCCACAAGGTCTTGGCCATCGACTCAATCACGTCCAACTTGGTCTTCTCACGTTCCATCACATGGAACGCCCATTTCTCCCAGTAAACACGGGTCATCTGGAACGCTGCACGTTGTCGAATCTGGTGGCAGTTGCTGTTGTAGGGAGGATGGGATTGGTTTAGCGAACCCATGTTCACTATGCTGGTCTTGGAAATCTTCTCCCTCAACTCCTTGACCAGAATTGTTCGGTTGATCATGTTGTTGGTGCCTGAGTATTGATTGCGTAGTGTTTCCCAAAATTCGTCGATGCGGATTGCACATTCATAAGTGCAGAGCAGCTTGAGTACCTCAAAGTCCTCATTGCGTGCTCCTCGCTCCACTAATTTCGATAATCTGGAACCTTTCTCCAAGAAGTCCGTCACGGTGAGCTTCAACTCCTCCTCATCGGTCACCCGCATCATCAACTTCAGCAGTAGGTGAATCGCATGAGTCACATGAGTTCTGTGAGATCTACCCGTGACGAAGGCTAAGGCGACGACCACCGTTGCCGAGATCTGCACAACATTCATCCAGTCGTCAAGAGCTCGTTCTTGGTAAATCTTACCGCCAGCCTCATCATAGGTGGAGAAGGCCTTAGGCAATTGCTCAGCTTGCCCTTTGTCTTGAATCAATCGTAGTGTGGTCTTCAATGAGGCATACCCTTTGGCTGCGGATAGGGTAGCAATCTTCTTCTCGGCCATCGCGGCAAGGAGGCCAACCAGAGGGGAATCCGGATCAGCAATGAGAGGTCCGCGATGCGGATAAGTTCTCAGCTTCACCTTCAAACCACCTCGGCGGCGAATCCAGTCAAGTAGGAGTTGGCCACAACTTTGATTGATACTTTCTTCACCTTCACCAACATTGAAAGCTACGCATGTGCACACCTTGTTCCTTGATCTAGATGTGTCCACCTTGGTACTCACTTTCTTTAGTTGTTTCTTCCCGCATGCAATGTTCCACAACATTTGATTCTTCACCCCTCGAATGATACATCTCACGATCTTGTCTGTGTATAATTGTGTTGCACGAGTTTCTCTACCTGCACATGGACCATGTGAATGTGAGCCATCACACTTCGCATGCAAGTCAGAAAATGATACCCCCCACGACACGATTCTCCATGGTTTCTTGATGGCAGTACCTGCATCTTTGAATTGCGACTTCAAACCGTACATGCATCCATCAAGTTCATGTACAGTAGAACTTGTACCATTGACCATGAACTTCATCCTTTCATCGTTCCAATAATCGCATCCTCGAGGCAATTCCAACAATGCCATAGCACACATCTCATGAACACGTTGTAGGCAAAGTGAAAACTCTTCCCAAAGCTCCCAATACAACTGTGCCTTCATGCGAATGTTGTGAGCAGTGACTTCACTTACATTTTTGTTCAAACGATTCCACGGCGATCCACCTGTGCAAGGCCCAGCGAAGAATACGCAGTCGCTTGCACTTCTGATGCATCTTCGCCACTTGGCTCTGCCAAAGTTTGACATCAGGTTGTCATCTTCAGTGATGGTGACTACGTGCATCAATTTAAAGCGATCTTTCCGATGAATCTTCGTCATGATGCTCTGCGTTTCAGCACACATCAGGAGTAGACACGGCGTTTCATCTTTCAACTCGTACAAATCCAAACAAATCACAGTGTCCTTGAGGAGTTCCCCAATTGAATCACAGGATGATCTTCGGAAGTGGTAATTCAGGGTACCTCCATTCTTTCGATGTAATACCATTCGGATATCCCAATCTTTATCCTTTCTGGTCTCATGCTTCAGTTTGTAGTGATGGATAATGAACATTTCGTCCAAAGGGATGATCTTCATGTTACCATCAAAAGTGCAGGTGACTACGGTGTTCTGGCACGATGCCCTGTCCTCCACATCAGATCCGCTGTCCAAGAGATTGTCAACATCGGCATTGGAAATGATCTTGAAGGTTGTAGTCCCTGTCCAAAATTCATTTCTCTTGTTGGTACGTTCAATGTTATTCCCGGCTAACCTCCATGAGTCATTGATGATTCTCCCACTTGATTGAAATAGTTGATAGGTTTCCCGAGCATCACGAAAACGTTTCAATCTGCATGGTACGAAGTCAGCCTCTTTGGGAACGAACATTTTCCTTCTTGGGGTATTGTGCACTCTCACCAGTGTTGTTTCGTCCTTCCATATCCATTCATCTCTACATGCTTCATTCTTTGATATCTTTCGTACTTTTCTTGACGGTGTAGGATTGAGAAATACATCTCTCGACACTCTTGTATGGGCCGCATCACCACCAGCGAAAACAATGCGACGTCGATTAGGATCCTTGCTTTCTGTACGATATGGGTCATCATTGATTTCGGGGTCCCCCGTTGGAGGATATCCCGTTGGAAGACTACCCCAACCTGAACTCCCCCCATGAACAACTCGAAGAAGCGTGTTGATCACCCGAGCAGTGCCGGGAGGTGCTGCATGAATGGTTGTGGGTTGGTCTCCATGGGATTGATGGCAAAACAATTGATCGGCTCCAATGGTCAACTTTGGATATTTCTGGACTTGGATCTGACGAGATGGCACCGTAACGGAGGTCCCTGGTCGTTCTTTTGACGCCGGGGGTCGCGATGTGACTAGCCCGGTACGCCCCTTAGCGGCTGCCGATGGCAGTTCACTAAGATTGGTTGGATGGTATTGGAAACAAGCACGTTCTACCCATTGATCAAACCGGTCTTGCTGTTGGATAGGATGAGCTCGATCCTCTACTTTAATCCACTTGCCGTGTGTCAATATCCATGTGCTGCGCAAACAGTCATTGGGTAGTGACAGTCCAGTTGGGCGTTTTCGGAAATATGTCGGCGTCTTAACGACCAAAATAGGGTCCGTGCCCGGTAATTGTTGTACTTGTTCCTTGCCTGAAAGTCCCTTCTGATACACTTCAGGTGGTAGAATAGGAATCTCAGTGTAGGGAAAATGTGGAACATCATTTGTTTTGGTTTGAAAAACTTGGCGGACCGTGGTGTCGACGTCGGTAGTCGGTGAAACCATGTCGAGCAGTTCCTTCGAAACGATGTGTCTCCAGGGTCCAATAAATTAATAAGCATACATGCTCTTTTCCATGCAAGGGGATTCTTGAATCCTTTGGTGTGAATGTCCGCGGCCATTTTGGAAGTAACTTCATACATCAAAACGTAGTTCTCCCTTGTAAAATGTTCATGGAGGGATGTAATGGCTATACCATGGGTCCTCTCAAGATGCCGCATAGTAGGGTTACGACCCGACCGGACTACACCGATCATGCCCTGATTGTCATCATGGAACAATAATTTGGGCAATTTCCCCGTCAATGTCTCCCAAATACTCGATGCAGGTAAACCCATCGTTCGAAGTGTGACATCTGCAGCCACAATCTCAGCCTCAGGTGTGGAATGACTTACGCATCCCTGCCGTTTGCTGCCTCCAAACAACGGGAAAAGCGGGTGTGATTCCCTTGTATGTGCATATGAGACCCAGAAGTGGACCTCAATGTTTGTGCACACCCTGCAAAGTCCGCATCCGCGAATAAAGACAATGAAAGATCATCAAATTTGTTGCCAACCCAACCAGTCATTCGCTTAGACAAACTTGAATTGACATAGCACATTAGGTGATACAGTTTTGCATCATCATCGACTGTCCACTTGGTCACATTCCTGGCCAAAGAATTGATAGACCGTAGCAAGTCGAATCGTGCGATCCTGGCAGCGTACAGCAACTTCATGAGAACGCTGGCAGCATGCGGCGCTAAAGCGCCTCGTGCAGACTCCCCATGCAGGAGAGACGTCTTCCCCTGTGGTCCCGGGTTGGTAGAACTCCGGAGCGTCTGGATCGAATTCATGTGAACACCAAGGACAGGATACCTTCTTCTTTGGATTCCCTGGACATGGTGCCCTCGATTTGTGTTTCTTGGTTTCCTCTGGTAAACTTGGGGTTGATACATGTTTCAACTTGGTGTCTTTACCCACAATGTCGAGGTACTTTTCAACTGACAATTTCAACAAACCTTCCATGTCGTAGGTCATAGTTGATACCGGGGTACCGTCATGAAGTTTGGAAGATCCTTTGCTCAAAATGCATCCCAAATAGAGTCCTAAGTCAGTCTCGGGCTCAATGGTCAGCTTAGAGCGTAGCATCTCCCATCCCTTAGTCAGGTTCTCTTCCGGACCAGCCAGTTTCAAGTCATCCACATAAATAACTAATAATAGTTGAAGCTTCTTGTGAAAATACATTGATGGTCACTCTTCACCAACAGGAACAAAATCCAACTCCCGCACTTTCCGATCACAATGTTGTTCCCACATTGTACCTGAATCAGGATGACCATAAAGTGCCTTAATCAATCTCACTACAGGTCTACGGAACTTCCGGAAGTCAATGTCGTCTGGCCATGCATCTTCGGGCAATTCTACCCAACATGGTGGCCCTGTGAGGACTGCTTGAATATAGGCTTGGATGGCGTCTGCTAGTTTTACTCCATGCCCCGGTAAACACCCGTAGAAATCTGCCCATCGCGAGGCCTCAAAAGTGGCTGGTGAATTGCCAAGGTCCTGGAAGAAGGCAGCCTCCCAGAACTGGTTCTTCACTTGGTTGCCGAGCAAGACTCCTCGCCCTTTGAACTTTCTACTAGGGTTTCCTTTGGGTAATTGGTAGTTCTTTTCAACGCAGATTCCATGAATCCTAGCCATGTGCACCTCAGTGCCATTCTTCTTTGCTTCGCGAACAACATCATCGTACTCCCTGACCACACTGAAATCATAGACTCCAGCTGCATGTTGACCTAACCATTCTTTTCTCATGGCCTTGCGGGCTTCTTCATTCTCCATCATCTCCTTTCTAGCAACTGGTCTTGCTACTGCCGTGTTGAACATCTTGTTGATATTGATGCCACCATCACAAGTGGTGATCTTATCTCGATGATGGTCAGATTGTTGAATGCACGGCATACATGAAATGAATAAATGTTTCTGCCCTGGTCACAAGATTCATGAACATTGGGTCCGGCATCATGCAAAGTTGCAGTAGCGACTACCTTTCCCTGGTTGAAGTCATACACATGGTCATTGTGCCAAGTAGCCTTTGGGCCTCGTCCCTTTTCAACCTCAGACCATTCATCCCGTTCAATAAGAAAGTCATCATCATCAGGGACGTCTGTATCCGATGAGGAAGAAATTGCATCAGAATTAGCAATAGGCCCGTTCCCGATGGGACTAGAGGACGTCTTGCCAAACTGAAACACCTTTCCCCGACGAACATGGTCTTGTGGTTTGGCTACACCAGTGATGTGGTCATCATCATCCTTCTTTGCTTTGGAACTCGAGGATTTCTTTTCTTCTTTCTTCTTCTTCTTTTCTTCTCTTGCTTTGATCAGCGCCTCACTCTTCTTCTTCTCCAACTCGGCCTCCGTCTTCTTCCCCTCAGCTTTGGCGATCCCTTTTCGTACATCAGGGGACATCTTTCGCCATTCCTCTGGAGTGTACTTGGACGGCCTTGTAGTAGATGAAATTCGGCGGTGACCACGTTCATCAATTCGATAGGGATGACCACGGGAGTTTAACTTTACCCATTCTCCATCATCATTCAGGTAGACAATCCCATCACCAGCTTTACCAATGGAGTAGTGTTCTGGTCCTCCTTCAGGGATAGCAAGATCAGGATGAGCGGGTTTGTCGATACCTGGCGGTCCCATTCTCATTGGAATTTCTCCCAACAATCTTTCGGCTTCAAGTTCTCCCTCAGACTTTCCTGGTGGGACCTTCGATGAAGGTTGTCCATCGCCATCTACTCCATCATCATTTTCATCATCGTCATCATCTGGTGGCGGTGGCGGCAGCATCTCAGAGTTCCCATCCAACCTGTCTTTGACCTTCAGACCTTCAATGGTAACATTGATTCTCTCATATTCAACTTTGCAGGGAAACTCCAAGGGTTCTTTCAACTCAACTCTTTCAGTGTAGTGAGGTGTCCGTAGCTTTGCAATTGGCTTCTCAGCATCATATGCTAAATTTTGTTTGGTCCAGTCACATAAAGCCCAGACACGATACTTCCTTGACCAATGTAATCCCGGCCCTAATGAATATCCAGCAAATACTCCAGGAATACCCATAGGATCAAATTTGTGTTGTTGTTCTCTTGCACGGGCATCACTTGGTTTGAAGTACACTAGTGCACCGAAAGGAATCATCTTTCCCTTGAACTCTTCCCCATGAAGCTTACACCAAGAACTGACCTCATCATCATTTGGTTCGATGTTGAGCAAATGGCTAACACATCTAATGGCATACATCCAAAAACATGATGGAATACCAGCTTCAAGTAGACATGTTGTAGTTGCTACCAACACAAACTGATTGGTCCTCTCAGCGAGCGAGTTGTGCTTGGTCTTTCCGGCCAACGACGTATCCATGGGAATCTTCAGAGCTTTCATTGCTTTGTCGAATTGTGGGGCATCGTCTGAGTATGCTTCTCGAATCTTTCGTCGACCCATGAACTGCTTCACTGCTCTGATCACGGCATCGGTGTCTTTTCAAGCAGATGGATATGATTGAAGCATTCCAGTGTACCGATCACGAATGACGAAGATGGTCTTGTCGTCACCATAGTCCTGTTCAGCGATTCGACGATTGTCGACATAGTCGAATGTGATCAGGTCCCCAAACTTCGTGAGCTTGCGTTGAAAGGCTCCTCGGAAGGTCTTTCGGTGTTTCATCTTTGCACGAACGCATGACTCACAATAAGGGTTCTTGTATCTATGGGTCAAGAGGTGGAGCTTGGACCTGGCCTCATTCTTGAGTGTTCCTCTCTTGCTAAGTCTGACTCCTCCATCTTCTTCATCTACATCGATGACATCATCATCATCTTCGCGTGCTTCTCCTTCAGGGATTTCTTCAATTTCTACGTCGTGCTCACCTTCTTCGGCATCTGGACCCAAACTTGGTTCATAGCCAGAATCGTCGTCGAAGTCAGCATAGTCATCATCATGCTCGACATACTCATCGCCATGGCATGACATTTCTTCAGCATCACCTGCATCACTTCCAACGGCAACCTCGGGCATGGCCTTGTTCTTCTTCTTCTTGCCTTTCCTACCTTTTGCCCTCTTCGGTGACTTGCCTTCCGACCTTCCGACGATGTCGGTTAGATCTTCCAGCTCATCCCCGCTTTCACCGTCGATGACCATCAGACTTTCACCTTCCGATGTGGAACATTCATCGCTAATGATATTGAGGATCTTTGCAATCTTCGATGATGTCCCTTTCTTCTTTTTCCGGTCTACGCTAACGTATGGGATGTAATCTTTGACAGTCATTTCGATGATGTTCCCATTGGCATCAAGCATATACGGAGTTTTCCCAGATGGCCATATGAATGAATAACCAAGGTCAACACAACGTTTCCCCATGGACATCACTGATGGCGTGTCTTCCAGGATGTGCGCTTGAGCAGGCTCGTCGAAAGCTTCGAACTTGATGTCTGACCTTTTGGTAGAACATGTGACACCATTGGCAGTGTGAAAGTTTACCACTGAATCGTCATAAGTTGGAAGATCCATTCTGTCAATCTTCTTTGCAGATATCAAGTCAAGTCCGCTTCCTGAATCCATAATGAATTTCTTATCTCTTTCCTCAACTGGAACTGTGATACACATGATGTTGTCCCTCTTACCAAAGCGGCCATCAACATGTTGGACATAGTTCTCGTGAACACTTCGCGCGACACTTCGTCATCTTCATATTCTACTTTGATCATAATGTCCATGGCAGGGCCGACAATGATAAGGACTTCATCAATGTCACAGTAGTCATAGTTCTCATCTAGGATGATAGCCATTGCTTTCCCACGACTGCGAGCAAGTCTACAAGAGTAAGCCCACTGTTCATCTTTTCTGGTTTCTTCTGTGATCCTACCCAATTTCCCATGTCCTTTGGAGTTGGTCTCAGACTTACGCATGCACTTCACAAAGTCCTTCTTTTCATAGATGTGAACTTCATCTTTCTGTGAGTTGAACTTGACCTTCTTCTTCACCACGTTGGACGCAATCTTGAAGAGTGGTTCCTCGATGTCACTGTCATCATGTAGAAGTGCAGGAGTCGCTTTTGATGAAGGCGACTCAGTGTTTGGTGCCGTGTTGAACAAGTGCGGGTCATGTCGTTTGTTGCACTTGTCACCATATCGACATTTCCCTTTTGCCCAGTGCCAACATGGCTCGTCGATCTTCTTGGTCTTGTTCGCTGGAGATTGTCCTCTTGGGGTCTTACCACCTCCTTTACCCGATCCACTGCTCTTGCTGGCATCGATGGCTGTATTCACAATCTTTTCCCTTCTTGCAAGACTTCTTGATGAAGTGGAAGTGACAAGGAATCGTCTTCTTTTCACGAGGGCTAGCACTTCGGCTCTTTGATTTCCCCTTTCTCCCTTGTCCTTTCCCTTTTGCATGTTGTTTCGGTTGAGGTGATGGTAGTACAGGAGCAGCTTCAGGCTTTGCTTTGGGTTTCGGAGTTGCTTTCTCCTTAGCCATTGCTTTTGCCTTGGCTTTGGCATTAGCATCAGGAGGTGCAGGAGCTGTAGGTGTAGGTGCGGTCGGCTTACCTCCGCCAGCAAAATCTCTGGCGTACTTCTCCCTGGCCGCAACATGTTTGTCCTCCCTTACTCTAGCAACGTGGCGCTCAATCACATTGATGAGGTGTTGGTATGTCCTTCTTGGATCTCCTTCCATCCATGACTCATACTGCTTTATGACATAGACCATCAAATTGGAATTTCTGATCTTCTTGTATAAAGCGTCACGCAACCAATCATCGGGAGGTACGTCATCCGGCATCATGTTGGAAACAATTTCCATCCACTTCTCATAGAACGTTTCAATGTTGGCATCACCTAGGTACCTTGACTGTATGATGTGCTCCATGGTGAATGCAGTTTCTCGTTGACCTGGCGTTCTGAAATGTTCTAGAATCATGGCGAGAATCTCCCGTCCCATGACAAAGGTCGCTCTTCGATTGCTGGCCTGAGTCCTGAGTCTCAGCTTCATTGCAACGTGTCGTGCTACGTCACCAGCCTGTGAGATAACATTCGACAATGCAATGGAAAGCTGAGCATCAATAGATTGAAATCTTTGGCCACCGCTGTCGTTCAGAGCATCGATGTCGGGGTTCTGCCTGATTGCCGCTTGCAACCATGTCTCCCAAGCGGCTCGATCGCCGTCATTGGCTGCAAGACATACACTTTTGATAAGATCAGATTGCCAAACTCCCAAATTTTGATGTTTCGGCCATGGACTAACATAAACTTTGTCAGCTTCTCGTCGAGAAATTCTTGGGGGTTCATCGGCAGTGAATGCTGCTGTAGATTCAACGTCGATTGCAGAATCCCTTTGTGACCCTCGAAGAGAAGGTAGTCCAGGAGGATTCGGAGGTCCAGGCGGTCCATCGGGATCAGGCGGCCCATTTGGAAGATCGGGACCGTCCCCACCACTAGGCATCTTGTAGTCAGGAATACCTGCTCCTTCAGCAACCTTCACTCCAATCCCAGCTAAAATCTTCCTGTTGACATCACGCAGAAGTTCAGATACTCTCTGATGCTCAGGATGTGCTGGTCGTTGATAGGCTTGCTCCATTGTCAAGGCACTGTTGGGCTGCGCTGCAATACTTTCCTCCTTCAGTGCTTCATCAAGTTGTCGTACCCATGCTCGAAGGACGGTTGATTCATCATTGGCAGCCCTGACCTCGCTCTCCAACGTTCCAATGATCGCTCTTGAAGATAGATCGCTGTGAGGTATACCTGCAGAGTATGGGAGCATGTTTGAATCCTCTTGGTATTTGATGATTGTTTCAGCCTCTTTAAGACTATTCCTCAACACCATGATCTCGGATTCCTTCAACTTCAACTTTTCGTCCCTCTCCCGTAACTCTCCTAGATACTCACATGATCGTTCATATTGCTGGGCACCATTGGCTAATTTAAGCTTACGTTCACTCTCAAGCTCAGATTTCACGATAGCGACTTCAGATCCGAAGTGGGCCGATGGCCCTTGCTTCGAAGCGTCCGTCAATTCATCCCTTAACCTGATGTTGACACACATGCATTCATCAACCTCTTCAGTAAGATCCTGGGCTCTAACCTGTGCAACTTTAACTTCAGTCTCAAGATGTTGAATTGCTGCATAGTTAGAACCGTGGCCGATGGCCATTAGATTCTCCTGCGATCGTCTCAGTTTTGTTTCGCTGTCCTTGACCTCGGTCTTGAGTTCATTCGTCATTGCTCGCTCATTCTCATAGAGCATCTCGTAGTTGGTATTTGATGATTGTTTCAGCCTCTTTAAGACTATTCCTCAACACCATGATCTCGGATTCCTTCAACTTCAACTTTTCGTCCCTCTCCCGTAACTCTCCTAGATACTCACATGATCGTTCATATTGCTGGGCACCATTGGCTAATTTAAGCTTACGTTCACTCTCAAGCTCAGATTTCACGATAGCGACTTCAGATCCGAAGTGGGCCGATGGCCCTTGCTTCGAAGCGTCCGTCAATTCATCCCTTAACCTGATGTTGACACACATGCATTCATCAACCTCTTCAGTAAGATCCTGGGCTCTAACCTGTGCAACTTTAACTTCAGTCTCAAGATGTTGAATTGCTGCATAGTTAGAACCGTGGCCGATGGCCATTAGATTCTCCTGAGTCGATCGTCTCAGTTTTGTTTCGCTGTCCTTGACCTCGGTCTTGAGTTCATTCGTCATTGCTCGCTCATTCTCATAGAGCATCTCGTAGTGCTCCATTTTATCTCTGACACTCGCGCTGATGCTCGATTCAAACCTCAACTGAGCAATTGCCTCGGCCTCGTTGTTCCTGTAACTAGCAAATCGCTTTACTGTATCATGTTCTGTTGTCCTATGGCGTAGATCATGTGAACAATTAAATCCTTGTTCGGGATCTGTTGTGAAAGGTTCCAGAGTTCCCGACGTGCGTATTGTTATTGCCGACACGGAAGCAACATGGGCAGCGCAGTGCAATCTTTTCTCGCGTTGGACTTGAGCCATATGTAATGGCGGTCAGGCACATGCTCAATAAACAGCTGTATTCATGTGCTACTTTTGTGTAGTTCCCATTTGCATATTATATATATATATATGTGTGTGTGTGTGCGTACATACACGCATTGCAATATAATACAGAATGTAAAATACCATGTATATATATGCGTATATTGCACATGTGCTTTTGCTTTCTCAGTGCTATATATTCATATTTGGACCTACATGTGAGTGATTGTGGAATATTGTGGAGGTGTTTCTCTCTCTCTCTCTCTCCATCAACTGTGCAGGTGTTATCTATCTAGCTATTTTTATATCAACATGTTGTATTCCAGGTGCTTTTCTTCGAATCGCACTGAAACGCTTCAGTCACTTCGTCTGAGTTGGTAACGGGTCTCAACCGCGGTAAATCTAAGGACATGCCATGCTCTCTGCTAGGCGCTGACCATTGCCTCAGTGAAAACCGCAACAAAATAACCGAAAAGAAGCGGGGTACTGCACATGTATGCTTCATGTCATTGGTTCGGCATGTTTGTGGACTCTCATTGGTTGCATTCGCACTTCGAAGGTGGTTCAGTATTAGTCTTGTCTGTAGTGGCGATGGCTTTGTGCAAGAAAGGTGCCTCTCTTCTGAGTTTGTCCTTAGATTCAAGATACCCAAGGGATTTCACAAGCGATTTGTGCGTCTGACAAATGTGGGTTCAGCAGGGAATAGAATCGCTACAACATATATAGCAACGTCAGGGAAAACTGCCCATGAATTTAGCCTTGCAAAGGCATCATGTTTGGTCAGTGTGAAATGCAGGCGCATTGAGCTCAACTTGCTTACCTGTCGTCATCATGAATGCCTTCAAAGTCACAGCTTTATAGTCCCGGGCATATTGCACCTTACATTCTCTGGGTGCTCGTCGTCCGCCCATTTCTCGGCTGACCTCTGCACCCCTTGAAAATGCAAGAAAAATCAAGAAAATGTATCGACAGCAACAGCATTCTAATGCATTCTATATCCTTCTATAATCTGTACGGACCACTGGGCCTTTGAGCTGTTCCTCAAGGGAAAAAGGCTTCAGGATCTTGGATGGTGTCATGTCACATCATACTATACTGCCAGAGGGAGCTTCCCAATCAAAACAAGCTAGCTCTACTGCAATTCATCGATAATCCCTGCCTCCAACCAGATCTGCTCTTTGTCAGAGGCGTCGGAGTTCCCAGATCGGACAATTCGCTTGACCTTTGATGGATGCGATGTTGTGATACCGTAATACCGATGGAGTGATGGCTGCAATGACAAGGCAATCATCGGAGTTTACCATCATTCCAACTGTCAGGCCCAAAGCTCGAAGTCCTAACAGCAGAGCTTACAAAACGCAGGGCTGAAATGCAATCCCGGTGGCAACCCGCCGGAGCTCAAGACATTCATCAGGACTCCAGGGCAACTCCTGCAACGCTTCTGTGAAAAGTAGCAGGACAGCAGCTTTTTTGGATGCTTGTAAGCCATTGTAAGCCTTAATCCGGCTGAGTTGCAACAAGTTTCCTCGCCCTCCCTTGAATGCCTTGTTGCATCTCTACAGATTCTGAATTGTCTCAAGCCCTGTCTGCAGGTTCCGATGTAGACGTGTTCTCGTTTCTTCCATGCGTCGATGACCCTGATGGCTTTCAAACGCAATGAGTTGTCTATTTCAAGCTTCTCGACTCGCATTCGGGCACCTGTGGAACAAGCATTGACATGCGTTCCCTCTCATTCTCCACGGCCAGGGAGCCGGCGTAGGGCTGGCAGAACAAGCACGAGACAGCGTAGTGGGCCGGGTTTGCTTGATATCAATTCCAGGCATACCTGCCCTGAGCTAGTCGCGAACTGAAAGAGAGAAAGAGAGAGGGAGACAGAGACAGAGACAGAGACAACGACGGAGACAGAGACAGACAGAACGAGAGAGAGAGAGAGAGCTTTTGGAAAATTTAGCAACATGGCTTAACTTGAAGAAGGCAGAAGAGATTGGGTCTCTGCATGTCAGTTCTTTATAGTTCTTTGCCATGGGAGAGGGAGGAGCCCTTTGAGATCTTTTCAAGTGGGCTTGGAGCCTGGGCTGACCTGAATGGATGAAACTGGGAGGGACCTCCAAAGCGTCAAAGTGAGAACCCAGCCAGACAAATTGGCTTCTGATTCTGAAAACGCACTACGTCACTACGACACCATAAATCCACATGCATGGGCAGACCGGTGGTGGATGCGGCTGGCGACCAGAGCTCGGCAGGTCATCGCCTTCAATTTAGGAAGAATTGAAAGCAGAAAAGAGGAATCTTGGCTCATGTGACATGAGGTCATGACTTGAGGTTATTCTAGAAGGCACTATAGGGACGCTGGCCCTGAGCCTCTTTTTGACACGGCTTTCCGCAGTTCCTTGCATGCCTTCGTGCACACTTCAGGCGAAACATTCTAAAACACAAATGCCCAGATGCATCTGAGCAAGTTTCTCCTTCACTTCAAAGCGAAGACCTCAAACCTCACAATCTCAAACCAATCTCCAATGCCCTGACCGGCATCAACATCAGCCTGGTGCCCACCTGTTGGGAGCAATGGTGGCGAGTTGAATGACTTGCATGAACTGGAACTTGCACGCTGCAAGTCTTTGTTAATGTGTATCGCAGCATCATCACCACCAAACACCAAACCGTTCATTTCACTGGCCTGCATCAACATTTGGTTGGCCCCTGTCCACGGATAGACATCCACACTGCCACCCTGCAGCCTCCTGAAGACAAAGGCATCTTCAGCAGCCCGGGCAAAGCTCATCAAATCCAAATACCCGCTGGTTCTGGCCCAAATTGTAGGGGAAAAGCCGCCCATGATGTCCAAGTTCTTGCCATAAGCGAAGAACACCATTGCCGCATCTTTGTTTTTCTTGCACTTTTCCAGGCAGGTACGAAGAGAAGTGCCATCCATGACTGGTACATAGACCAGGTGTGGGTCATACACCCTGCAGTTCGCCGGCACCCACGGCCAGATGGCTTCCCAAACAGCATTTGGAACATTCCCCCGTGGTTCGTACAAGCGAGGTCGGCAGAAAAGGTGCTTTTCGTAGCTTTGTTTTGGTGCTGCGTAGGAAATCTTCCAGGAACTGCTCACCCTGGCCATGGACAAATTTTTGATGGGAAGGGAATATGCCACCTTGGACAAGGCCTCGACCTCCTCATGGTTCACCTGGTCCTCTGAATGGTCTAAGACCTGTGTGACTTCCGCTGCAGTCTTGCATGCCAGGATGGATTCCTGCTTCCTTTTCAACAGGGCCATGCCAAAGCGGAGAATGACTTCGGAACCTTCTACTAGGAAGGCGCCCACTAAACGGGTGAGCGTGCGGAAGGGTAGCTTGCTAGCCAAACCATCCTGTAAGAAACGGGTGACAGCCTCTTCAAGATTCACTCCTAGACCTTCCATATGCGCAAGGATTTCGGGAATGTTTCCTCGCTTCTTCCCCTCACGTATGAAGACTTTGACCTGTTTCTGCATCTGTGACAGGTTCAAAATGATCTTGGGATAGTCACTTGGCGCTTCGGTACCCAGGAGCAGCTCACTGATGATGAACATCGTCTCGGCCTCTGAGAAGAAGGTCAACAAGACCAGCATCAAATTCGGCAGAAAAGGGCAGAACTCAATCTGGTGACTGGTCAATTGCGAGACCCAAAGGAGCCGTCGCAAGATGTGTTGGCCTTGGGGTTTTAAGAGCCACAAGTGCTTCACCACAGCTTTCAATGGCGGAGCATCCTCTATCCCCTGCACTCCTTGGCAAAAGGTTGGCACAGGATCTTGGAATTCCACTGGGTGAACTGCTCCAAAGCTTCTGAACAGCAACTTCTGATAGAACTCGGCAGTATCTACTTCAGAGACATCTGTGCCTATGGCTTGGCCAGCAGCAAGTGGCCAAATGAGTCTCTTCAAACCATCTGGAACACCTTTTCGCACAGAAGATGCGAAGTCTGAGAGCAGTTCCTCTGGAACACCCTTGCATTGCTGGAGGAACTTCACGGCACTGTCTGACCAATGCATGGATTGCGCCTCCATGAGGTCAACATCTGTAACCTTCTGCAGCTCATCCAACTCTACAAGATCACCCACACCTTCTCTGTTGCCTCGGTATGGAAGGTCTGATCCACCAACGGCTTTGGAAAAGTCATGGCCCCGATCACCACATGGCAGGAAGGACAGCAGCCGCTTCAAGAGGCGTCCCTTCTTGGCTTTTTGGGCCGCCTCCAGTTGGATCTTCAACTCCTGGGTCTGACCTGGCGTGTACATCGAACTTCTTCGCCTGGCTGTCTTGAATTTGTCAAATCGCTTGGCCAAGGCCTGCGCCCAGTCAGCAACAGAACTGGGAGCTTCGGGTCTCAGCTGCCACCAAGTGCCTCTGCTATCAGCCACCCGGACATGTTCACTGCCTTCTGCACGTCCCAGCACAGATGCCATGTGAGTCAAAAGCACCATCTCAATTGGCACTGCACTTGGAGAAACAGCTTGCACACCATTCTGTGGAAGGGATGCAGGATCATACACTGGTTTGTCTTGATAGAAGATCAACGCATCAGCGGTCAAACGAGCATAGACCCTTCTTGTTTTTGATGACCTGGAAGTCTCCACACTGACCCAGCCCTCAAGCAGAGCAGGTACATCGGGTCCAATGCCATGCTTTGCCACAGCTTTTGGATTTGGGCCCTCAGCCCCACCCCAGCACTGACAGTCCATGGCTCGGGCTATCTGACAACACAGAACTTGCTGGCTCTGCCTATGTAGTGCCTGATGCTTTTGCAAAGTCTTGGTTTGTTGCTATGCATGCTAGGTGTGGTAAGCTTAGGGCGTCCAAATGCCACAAGCTGCTGAGCACTTTTACTGTCTTGCTGAGCCAGAATGCAGGAGCTGCTGAGGCTGAATCCACAACAAGAGTAAGCAAACTCTTGGCTGCACCATCCTCGAATCAGTTGCGGAGACTGAATGCATGTTTTTGTTCATGAATCTGGCCTACGCCCAATTCAGCTAGATCATTCAGGAGGGCATCCACCATTTCTCCTGGCCATCAAAACCGCAGAAAGCAGCGGCAATCAAGTCAGCAAGGTGGCTTTGGAAAATTGGCAAAGTTAGCAAACATAGTTGCCTGGAGAGTCCGGCGAGGCTGCCCGAGAATTTCCAATGGCGGTCACGTGCAGCGGAGGAATGTCAGGAAAGCCTTCAACTGGAGATCGCTCAAAGAAATTCGGACTGGAAACTCACCACAGCGAAACGAACTTCAAGCTACGCACCTCGCCGGTGCGAATCACCTGGAAAGAATGTTATTTTTTCTGACGCGGCAACTGCAGCGCTGCAAGAATCACAACCACAACCACAACCACAACAACCACCACCACCACCACCACAACAACAACAACACGACAACCATGACGACAACGACCACGACCATGACCACGATCACAACCACGACAACCACGACAATCACGACAACCACGACAACCACGACGACCACGACGACCACGACGACCACGACGACCACGAAGACCACGACGACCACGACGACCACGACGACCACGACGACCACGACGACCACGACGACCACGACGACCACGACAACCACGACAACCACAACAACGAAGCGCCAAAGCGCCCTCTTTCCCCATGTATCTACAGAAACGGACCCCTGTCACAGCCATCCAAAGAGACCCGAAGAGTATGACATTGTGGCACTCCCTCTCTCACGCCTTCCAAATCATTCTCTGTCAATGGGGAGCCTTCCACCTCCAGGGCGAAGCTATCCTGGGTCATCTAGCAAACATGAACGATAAAAGGAACAAGCACAAGTCTCTCTAGCAAAAAACGATACTGATGTTTCCAGTCCATTCAATACAATATTGGTGTTTCCAGTCCATTCGGTCATTCAGTCCGTGTATACAATGTCTTAGAACTCTTGCGGGAAAGAGTCCGTGCTCCCAACCCTGAGTGGGTACTCTGGCTGTGGCTCCACAGACTCCGCTTCCTGGTCAGCTCATATGGACACTCCAAGACATGTGCAGCTGCTTAGCGCGATTCCATTTTGCTTCCATGGCATCAGCAAACAGCGTGACCGCATTGAAATCTAAAAAGAGCAGAAGATTCTTGAGGTATGCCAGGTATGCTTGGAAGACACCTCCGCGTAGCGTGGTGCATCTCCCAAGATCCTGAGATATGGTGGTGCGCGCGGGTGAGAGAGAACTCAAAGTGATCCTTGCCAAAGCCAAAGCTGGTTTCCCTCCATCTATGTGGCATTCATTCAAAATGCATTGCAGTTGAGACTGCTGGTCATTTCGTTTCTTGTTTAGCTGAACCTGTCACCAACATGAACTGTTGACTGCGACCGACTTAACTAGTGCGGCCGCTATATATTTTTGTGACGCACCACCTGTTGAGGGAGAAGAAACTTCTCAAGCCCTAAAGAATTGCATCAATGCAACATAATCTGGCAGACCCTGACTAGAATTAGCATTAGAATATACACGGAGCCGTGCTGGAGCATCGCCTTACACACTGAGCAACAGCATGGATTTGCTCGACATGGCACGATATTAATTTTGTTGCAAGAACTGCATGTGACAATACATTTTGTGCATGTCAGGAACCCTCTTTAAAAAGAGAATTGCAGGACATGCTTCTGAGGCAAAGGTTTCGTCTGAGGTGGTGAAAGGAACCTAGTACGAACTGGTACATAGCACTACACTAGCAACAAATGGGTAATATTTGGCATTGGCTCGTAGGTGGTCTCGGCGTGAAAGGGAACCATTGCTTGAGGGGGTGTGGCACTGTGTAGAAGGTTTACATGAACCAAATCTTGGCGCCTCATTATGTCTGCAATCATGTTTCCAGGCTTCGGTGGGATACTCCAAGTTCTGAACATCGTACCAGAACTGCAAAACGAAAACCGGTACAATATACAAAACTTGCAAAACCCAGCTGCTTGTCAAGCTCTGCGTCGAGATCAACGTCGTCAACGCAAACCTTCACCAAGAAGTCAGAAAAATGAAAGTTTGGTGAATGTAGTTACGGACAAACGGAGACATATACACAGTAGATATACCAGTAGTGCCGCGGAAGTTTCAAAAATAGGAAGCCTATACGAAGGGTTTGTTGTTGTGACTCAACATGGCAGAGCGAATCCACTGATGGACCGAAAGGTGGTTGGAGCTGTGTTTTCTGGAATGGTTGCAATGGTTGCAGTGGTCACCTCACCACAACTGCTGGATGTAGTGGGGTATAATGCAGTTGTAGTTGTCGGTGTAGTAGTAGTTGTAGTGTAGTGGGGTTGTAGTTGTAAGTTGTAGCTGTAATGTAGTGTAATTAGTGTAGTGTAGTTGCAGTTGCAGTTGTAGTTGTGGTGTGTAATTAGCGTAGCGTATTGTAGTGTACTGTAGTGTTGCGTACTGTAGCGTGGTATAGTGTAGTGTAGTCTAGTGTATTGTGGTCTAAAGTAGTGTAGTTGTAGTTGTTGTGTAGTGTCGTGTAGTGCAATGTAGTGGTAGTTGCAGCTGTAGTGTAATGTAATGTAATTAGTGTAGTGTAGTGTAGTGTAGTTGTATTTGTAGCTGTAATGTAATGGAGTTTAATTAGTGTATTGTAGCGCAATGTAGTGTAGCTGCATTTGCATTTGTAGCTGCAATGTATCGAGTTTAATTAGTGTATGGTAGCGTAATGTAGTGTAGCTGTAATTGTAGTTGTAGCTGTGGTGGTGGTGGTGGTGGTGGTGGTGGCGGTCGTCGTCGTCGTCGCCGCCGCCGCGGCGTAGTAGTAGTAGTAGTAGTAGCAGTAGTAGTAGTAGCATTTGTAGTAGTAGCATTTGTAGTAGTAGCAGTTGTAGTAGTAGCAGTAGTAGTAGGTAGTAGTAGGTAGTAGTAGGTAGTAGTAGGTAGTAGTAGGTAGTAGTAGGTAGTAGTAGGTAGTAGTAGGTAGTAGTAGGTGGTAGTAGGTGGTAGTAGGTGGTAGTAGGTGGTAGTAGGTGGTAGTAGGTGGTAGTAGGTGGTAGTAGGTGGTAGTAGGTAGTAGGTAGTAGGTAGTAGGTAGTAGGTAGTAGGTAGTAGTGGTAGTAGTGGTAGTAGTAGTAGTAGTAGTAGGTAGTAGTAGTAGGTAGTAGTAGGTAGTAGGTAGTAGGTAGTAGTAGTAGGTAGTAGTAGGTAGTAGGTAGTAGTAGGTAGTAGTAGGTAGTAGTAGGTAGTAGTAGGTAGTAGTAGGTAGTAGTAGGTAGTAGTAGGTAGTAGTAGGTAGTAGTAGGTGGTAGTAGGTGGTAGTAGGTGGTAGTAGGTGGTAGTAGGTGGTAGTAGGTGGTAGTAGGTGGTAGTAGGTGGTAGTAGGTGGCAGTAGGTGGTAGTAGGTGGTAGTAGGTGGTAGTAGGTGGTAGTAGGTGGTAGTAGGTGGTAGTAGGTGGTAGTAGGTGGTAGTAGGTGGTAGTAGGTGGTAGTAGGTGGTGGTAGGTGGTAGTAGGTGGTAGTAGGTGGTAGTAGGTGGTAGTAGGTGGTAGTAGGAGGTAGTAGGAGGTAGTAGGTGGTAGTAGGTGGTAGTAGGTGGTAGTAGGTGGTAGTAGGTGGTAGTAGGTGGTAGTAGGTGGTAGTAGGTGGTAGTAGGTGGTAGTAGGTGGTAGTAGGTGGTAGTAGGTGGTAGTAGGTGGTAGTAGGTGGTAGTAGGTGGTAGTAGGTGGTAGTAGGTGGTAGTAGGTGGTAGTGGGTGGTAGTAGGTGGTAGTAGGTGGTAGTAGGTGGTAGTAGGTGGTAGTAGGTGGTAGTAGGTGGTAGTAGGTCGTAGGTGGTAGTAGTAGTAGTAGTTGCAGTTGTAGCTGTCTATCTATCTATCTATCTATCTATCGATCTATCTATCTACCTATGTTTCTATCTATCTATCTATCTATCTATCTATTCCATCTATCCATCTATCCATCTATCCATCTATCCATCTATTCATCTATCCATCTATCCATCTATCCATCTATCCATCCATCCATCTATCCATCTGTCCATCTATCCTCCATCCATCCATCCATCTATCCATCTATCCATCTATCCATTTATCCATCTATCCATCTATCCATCTATCCATCCATCCGTCTATCCATCTATCTGTCTATCTGTCTATCTATCTATCTTTCTATCTAGCTATCTAGCTATCTAGCTATCTATCTAGCTATCTAGCTATCTAGCTATCTATCTAGCTATCTAGCTATCTAGCTATCTAGCTAGCTATCTATCTATCTATCTATTCTATTCTATTCTATTCTAATCTAATCTAATCTAATCTAATCTATCAATCTAATCTAATCTAATCTAATCCAATCTATCGATCTATCTATCTATCTAGCTATCTATCTATCTACCTATCTATCTATCTATCTATTTATCTATCTAATCTATCTAATCTAATCTATCTAATCTATCTAATCTATCTAATCTATCTAATCTATCTTATCTATCTAATCTATCTAATCTATCTAATCTATCTTATCTATCTAATCTATCTAATCTACCTAATCTATCTAATCTATCTAATCGATCTAATCTATCTAATCTATCTCATCTATCTAATCGATCTAATCTATCTAATCTATCTAATCTATCTAATCTATCTACTCGATCTAATCTATCTGATCTATCTAATCTATCTATTTATCTATCTATCTATCCCTGAGGATCTAAATCTACAAATAGCTCCAAATCGGAAAAGTATGCACTATTCTTATACTTTTCCGTTAACCCCTCAAATCATATACTTATCGGATTTTAATTGATGTTCAGCCCATTAAAATATAAATGTGTCGGATTTCCGTTATTTTTTCACGTTTCAGTTGGCTCTATTGGTGCAGTAGGGATTTAGTGCCCAGTGGAGCTTCCAAACATGGTTCAATTCCAACAAGTTCGTGTTTTTTTTCCTCATATCCGTGGCATCTTGAAATCTTGTATCCCGTTTCTCCACTTTTCCCTCAAAATCATTGTTGCTTCATGTTGCTTCAATTCCTAGCGTACCAAATGAATGTGTGTTTGCTTCAGAACTACGTATGATATTGTGCAGCGGCATTACATAATTGGACCACGTGTTGAGCCAAATTATTTTCGAACTTGAGATTGCACATGAATACAGTACTTGTTGGATTCTCTTTGTGACACTTGGTAGTTCCTGCAAACAAGGTCACGAATGCCTGATGCTGCTGCTTCTTTCAATTGCTGTGTCTCTGCCATGATCCGCACTCTATTCAGAGAGTTTTCGGTTGTCCAAATCATGCGCTTCTTTTCAACTGCCGTGGATGTACAAAATAACATTCCCTTCTTCAAATCTTGATTGGAAAAGCTTCGCTTCGATTCAGATATCAGCAAATTCTTGCTTGCTTTTCAAGGAGGGCGTCATGGAGATCTACAACATATTTACCACTGATTGTTCTGCCACAAAATGAAAGGACCAGGAAAATTTCCATGATTCCCCATTCACACCAATCGCCAATCATTGCTGGACTCTTTTCATTCGCCATGGATATGTTTGCTGTAGATACCTAGCCCTTGTATCGGCCTTTTCCCTTTCAATTAGCAAGAAAGGGGAACGCGAACATGAACATTCAAAAGCAAACATCAATTATATAGATTTGGTGGCAAAAATACAGCAATGAAAAGGAATATGGCGTATATGTTTCTACCCCATGCTTTCATTGCATTGGTAGATTCAGTGTGCATTTTTAACATGCTACCAGTGTGTTGTGCTGCGATTATTTTCAAAACATTTCAAAACATTGCCTTTTCCCATTCTTGAGCTTGTATCATTGTATTGTATCATGTCTTTTTTTTTGGTGTGTGTGTGTGTTTGTTTTTGTGGTGCTCTGCTCTGGTTGAGGTCTTGTTTGGCTTTACTGCCTCGTCTACAAATTTGACTTTATGATTTAGCCCAGAAAGGTCAAATCGCGTGTATGTACGTCAACCTGTGTGTTTTCTTTGCTCAGAGCCTCTCAGAGCGCGCATCTGGAAAATAGGGGTTGAATTCATCACAAGATTCCCATGCAAGACACTGGAGCGACTAGTGCATGATTGTAGCCAATGCACATGTTGTAGCGCACTTTTGGTTGAAAGCTGCCATGTATGAGACGCTGAAATTTGAAGTGCACACAAAAGTGAATAATCCAAGGTGCGTCGAATCCTATAGAGTTCTCCCTAATGTTTTTTGTCGCAATTATTGTATTGTTATGCCACCAGCGCAGTGTGGGCAACTACTTGACAAGCAAACTTTGAGTACTACAATGAAATTGCGATGTCCATTCCTGGCAACACAAAAGGATAGTGACCGTTTAATCATTTCAATAAGCTGTTGTGTGTTGATGCCTGAAATGATGAGGCAACGCTTGGGTACATCTAGAGCTGTGAAATAGGAGGAGTTTGAATCACAGACCAAAAGAGGCCGTGACAGGCCGTGACAGACCGTGACGGATACTAATTTGCCCTTTTAAAATATTGACTTATCGGAAAATGACCGTGACAGACCGTGACAGGCCGTGACAGCCCGTGACAAGCCGTGACAAGCCGTGACAAGCCATCAACCGTTCATGGAAAACCTGAACGGTCCAAACAGGCAATCCTATTCATGCAGCAGTGAGTTTATTCTCAGCCCTGCTATCCTGCATTTAGATCCTCTTTCAAAGTTTCACTTTGAAAAGGTAACGTATTTGCTACATAATTAATAGATTTGACGTTTTTGGAAAGTTGTTTCGACTTTGCAGACAATCAAACTACATTTTAGCAGATAGGAAATATTTCTGCACACGCTTTTTGCCGTTGCTTTCAGCTAGAAACAGAAATTGCATTGTGAAATTTCAGCTAACCCCAAAATAAGGTCACTGCTTGCTGGGTATCTACAATGATCCGCACTCTATTCTGAGAGTTTTCGGTTGTCCAAATCATGCGCTTCTTTTCAACTGCCGTGGATGTACAAAATAACATTCCCTTCTTCAAATCTTGATTGGAAAAGCTTCGCTTCGATTCAGATATCAGCAAATTTTGGCTTTGCTTTTTCAATCAGGGCGTCATGGAAATCTACAACCTATTTACCACTGATTGTTCTGCCACAAAATGAAAGGACCAGGAAAATTTCCATGATTCCCCATTCACACCAATCGCCAACCATTACTGGACTCTTTTCATTGGCCATGGATATGTTTGCTGTAGATACCTAGCGTTTGCATCGGCCTTTTCCCTTTCAAAGATCAAGAAAGGGGAACGCGAACATGAACATTCAAAAGCAAACATCAATTATATAGATTTGGTGGCAAAAATACAGCAATGAAAAGGAATATGGTGCATATGTTTCTACCCCATGCTTTCATTGCATTGGTAGATTCAGTGTGCATTTTTAACATGCTACCAGTATGTTGTGCTGCGATTATTTTCAAAATATTTCAAAACATGGCCTTTTCCCCTTCTTGAGCTTGTATCATTGTATTGTATCATGTATTTTTT
>CAMXCT020003502.1:436598-486598 GCA_947184155.2 Cladocopium goreaui
AAGATTCTGAGCCATCTACTCTTAGGGGGGAGTAATCTATCTAATCTATCTAATCTATCTAATCTATCTAATCTATCTAATCCATCTAATCTATCTAATCTATCTAATCTATCTAACCTACCTAATCTATCTAATCTATCTAACCTATCTAATCTATCTATCTAATTTAATCTATCTATCTATCCATCCATCCATGCATCCATCCATCCATCCATCCATCCATCTAATCTATCTAATCTATCTACTCTATCTATCTATCTATCTATCTATCTATCTATCTAATCTATCTAATCTATCTAATCTATCTAATCAAATCAAATCAAATCAAAATCTAATCTAATCTATCTAATCGATCTAATCTATCTAATCTATCTAATCTATCTAATCTATCTAATCTATCTAATCTATCTAATCCATCTAATCTATCTAATCTATCTAATCTATCTAATCTATCTAATCTTTCTAATCTATCTAATCTATCTAATCTATCTAATCTATCTAATCTATCTAATCCAATCTAATCTAATCCAACCTAATCCAATCCAATCTAATCCAATCCAATCTAATCCAATCCAATCTAATCCAATCCAATCTAATCCAATCCAATCCAATCTAATCTAATCTAATCTATTCTTTTCTATCTATCTATTTATCCATCCATCTATCTATCTATCTATCTGTCTATCTATCAGTCTATCGGCAAGTTTGAAAACGAAGCTATTCTGCGAGGCTTTCTCAATTTTTGAACTTCACAACGTCGGCGAGACTTCCTCAGTTTTGACCTTGACAACATCAAAAACCAGACAATTCTGCGAGATTTCCTCACGTTTCGAAGTTGGCAACATCAAAAACGAAACAATTCTGCGAGGCATCCGTCAAAAATGTGCAGAGCTGACGGCCTCGTACCAATGCGTGTTGCGATTTTTCCACTCCATCTGTCGAAAGTGCTGCGCCTGCCACGAAAAATTGATGCCAGATCATACGAAGTGCTGCACCTGTCGCGCAAAATCATCTCAGCAAACCTCAGGATCTGATGCTCCAAAATGCAACCCCTCTCAGGAAATCAGCGCCCTGACCTCCTAACAGCTACGCGAAATGCATCTTGCCAGATCCTCTGCATATGTCCCACGCCTGCCATTTTTTTTGAAACTGCCACAAAACCCTCACGTTTTGCTCACTTTTGACAAGGTGCACAATCCCCTGCGCCTGCCACGTGAAACGACATCTGAACGTTCAAAAATGCTCCGTACCCCTTAGTTTTTTGCACCTTTGACTTCGACATGTGCTTCGCACCACAACGGCGTGCACTTTTTTGACATCTCAACTTCCAAAAGTGGTCCGTGCATGGTGTGTGTGTGTGTTGTACATTTTGGCTTGTTAGCGAGCCTACTTTTTGACCCTCCGGAGCCACAAATCATTGGAAAAACACAGTGTTTTGCAACTTTCCTATCTTTTCGCACACCTGGATCTTCTTTCTTCTGACTCTTTCTCTTCTCTGATCTTCTCTCTTCTTCTCTTCTCTTCTCTGGCTCTTCCCACCTGTGCTTTTCCATCTGTCCATACTGTCGGAAGTTTGACTTCTAAACTTCCTTCGGCTATGATAACGTGTACTGTATGTATATACATATGTGTGCGTGTGTGTGTGTGTGTATGTGTGATAAAGACACATTTGGGACCATCGAAAGGTGATGTTTCATATGAATGAGGTGTGCATGTACTATTTTGTACTCATGTGTGTATGACTCACAGAGTAGTGCAGGAACACCAAAAATGGCTGGCCTGATTCCAACACCGATCCCTGGTGTCTCTCCGTGCCTCACTCTTGGGTCGGCTCGGTGGGCACATCGGCAAATTGGGTGTCTCTGGCCTGGAGACCTGCAAAAGATCAGAGTAACAGCAACCAAACGACAAGGAACATCACCTGGACACCCATAACATCCACCAAAACATGACTGGAACACTGTATCCAGTAGCATCCAGTAGCAGCCAGCAGCCAAAGCTATTAATTAGAGGAACCCAAATACCAAGCTACACAGCCACAGCTCCGTAGCCGTATCATATCATGCTGTATCCATGTTCAATCAATGTCCGATCCATGTTTGCGAGGCCTGTGGCTTCGGTCCGAAATCCATCGAGCCCTGAGCAAACAGAGGGATCAATCAAAGCATAGTGACTAGCAGGAACGTGAAGGAATGCTTTGGGTGAGTAACGACGAGCAGCTGGAAAAAGGAGGATGTCACAAACTGCCGCCACATTCTGGAATTGCCAGACTTGATTTGACAGTGACAATAAGTCTTGACCCAAAGGTACAGTATCTGTATCTCGAGAGCACGCTGGGAAAAATTAACTCCGTCAGAATAGCTAATGTAAACGAAGCAAGACAGAGCGGGGCGCCAAAGTGGGCAAAACAAAGATGGAGCTGACAAAGCAAGAGCTACCATGGAGGATTGTGGGCAGTCAAGCCAAGCTGGGAAATTTGGGTGCAGCGCTTCCGAGCTTTCCGCCCAAGAACAGGGCAAGGATGCTCTATTTAAGGGGGAATCTATGTTCACTCCAATCACTCGTCTCAGAGCAGTAATTTTTACGACACATCACCTGCACACCCAGCACAATCTGTACGTGCATATTTAAATGTCAGGACTCAGAGATCTGTGAGTAAGGAAGTTGTGTTTCATGCTCATGGCCTTTGTTGCATTTGCTCACTCTGCTTGCTGAATATTCATGCAGCCTGTGCATGCAGTAGTTCAATGTACCTTAAAATGAAACGTCCTTACTGTAATCAGCACAATTGTGCGCAAAAATTATACTTTCAAAAAAATGTCTGCTCTTTCTTAGACGCACAGGCTGGCAGAAGCCATCATTACTCAGCACGAAACTGCTGACATCTTGGCCTGGTGCAAGTCGGTGAACTGAAAGGAGTTTCGAGAATCGCTTCGCTCTGGCAAGTAGTTCATTATGGTGGAAGTAGAAGTTCCCTCAGTTCGGCAAGAAAATGGTCCACGGGATACAATATCACTACGACTATCACATCAAGCAGTTTCAGCTCGGATTGGTTGGCGACTGAAGGGTTGGCCTCGTGTTTGACATTGGCCGACCTTCATATTCAGACAAGGAACACACGAGCGCGCAGTGTCCAAGCGATCCAGCTCCAAAAGCGGCAAAGAGTTGAAGAAGCTATGCTCCATGACCTGGCTGCAATTTCGCCATATTTCGCCTACCTTTGCCACAAATTCTTGATAAAGATTCTTGCATTTCTTAGTCTACTTTTTGGTTCGCTTGCGCCTGCGTGATAGATGAAGAGCTCAAACGTGGTGCATGCATGGATCCAGATATAATCAGGCATACCGTATACCAAGATATATCGTCCATGTATATATATATACATCCATATATCATATCTTCACATGTCAGGACATTCAAATGAAACCTAAAGGCTAAAGGTGTGTATCCAATGGGTCCAAGCCTGCCCTAGATCGTACTTCACACCCAAAGTCCCCCAAGTCCCTGTACCCCAGTCCCCACCCCTAATTTAGTGTCCAAGATGGTCGGCTGAAGTGATCCTTGGACCTTTCTTGGTAGCCTTCAACGGCCTTCGGCCTTCAACCTCCCTATGCATCTCCATGTTGCAAACTAAGCGACTTTCTTTGCCATGGGCCGCCGTCGAGGGTTCAGCATAAGAATCTCCGAAAGGATTGCCACTGCACCTCATCTTTGGTGAATCCTGTGAGACAGAGACAAAGACAAAGGAACAAGATGGACCAAGATGGAACAAGCCAGCAGCCAGCTCCTTTGCTGAAAGCCCACTTGAGTGACAGGAATGATGGGAGCTGCATGGAGTTCAGCACCCTCATCAGAAATGTTCAAAACACGGCTCGATATGCGAAAGTTGTTCCGAATGTTCCATTTTTTTGTACCAAAACACGGCTCGAGGTGCGAGGCAGCACAGACCTCAGCATTGAAAACATGCGACAGTGGTGGTTGTCCACATTTGTCCACCAATTTGCATGGTTTTACAACAAGCTACTGTAGGCCGCTCCCGGATGAAGTAGCTCGAAAGCGACAAGCTTCTGCCAGGCGTGCAAACTCCTGAGCACGGAGTGCAGACAAAATAAGTTCCTATCATTGCATTTTTTTATATGCAAGCATCTTTCAGATGTATGTCTTTTCCACATCACTGCGCGCCGCAGGCAAAGCACATTGGATTTTAACTTCCAATTCAAAGTTGACGACAAAACAGGACAGTAATGTAGAATTTGACTTCCACTGGGATGCACTTTGACACGTTCATAGTCGGACACGGTCAGCTTGTATTTGCTTTACTATTAGAACATGTAGCAGCAATGTAGCATTGCTGAGGCCATGTCTGGCCAGTCGGCCACTGGTTGCCCAAGAACCTGGAGCAAGCCGAGAGCTGGAAACCAAAATCATTTGTCTGCTAAAGTAGGCCCTACAAGTGTTGCACGACCATCAATTGACTTCAACTCAAGTATCGCAGAACTTTTTGCAGGACTGCAGGGACTCAATTGCTAATTGGTGGTTTGGGCTGGTGGTTTGGAGTCTGCGGATTCCCTGCAAGTCCAAAGCACCAACCCAAACCACCAACAACAACTTCTCATCGGTTGAAAAACGGAAGGGAGCAGAAAAATGAAAAAAAGTGCTGATTGAAGCCGCTCAACAGCTATGGCTGTGGTCCGGACAGAAAAGATCTTGTAGAGTTGGTCAATGCTGGAGGTGCCCATGAACACAGGCGATCCACGTAGGAGCTCTGCAAAAACGAGGCCGCCTGACCACACATCCTAGGCAAGACAGAGCGCTCTTGTCTTTGCTGAGCCATTAGAGAGGTACAAGCAGTGTGGAAACCGGTGGGGAACGGTGTGATGTATAGGAAGGTCTTGTAGCAAGATGATGTCTGCACAGCATCTGCGACGTTTCGTGCGGAGGGAGAAGCGCACGGGGCAAGGCACATGCTCGGCTGTCCAAACTCAAGGCAATTGCCATGTCAAGAAGCCAGTGGGACAAGAAAATGTCTTTTCACATCCTGCTAGCCTTGTGTCTCAAATATCTCAAATACATATTTTCTATCATCTAAAATGCGTTACAGTACACATATATCATACATGCAAAGGTGTATATAATTAGTTTATATATATATGTGTGTGTGTGTCTGTGAATGTGTGTGTCTATGCATGTGTGTATACATACATACATACATACATACATACATACATACATACATACATACATTACATTACATTACATTACATTACATTCATACATACATACATTACATACATACATACATACATACATACATACATACATACATACATACATACATACATACATACATTCATTACATTCATTACATTCATTACATTCATTACATTCATTACATTCATTTACATTCATTACATACATTACATACATTACATACATTACATACATTACATACATTACATACATTACATACATTACATACATTACATACATTACATACATATTACATACATTACATACATTACATACATTACATACATTACATACATTACATACATTACATACATTACATGCATTACATGCATTACATACATTACATGCATTACATTCATTACATTCATTACATACATTCCATACATTGCATACATTGCATACATTACATACATTACATACATTACATACGTTACATACGTTACATACGTTACATACATTACATACATTACATACATTACATACATTACATACATTACATACATTACATACATACATACATACATACATCATTACATTACATTACATTACATTACATTACATTACATTACATTACATTACATACATACATACATTACATACAATACATACATTACATACATTACATACATACATACATACATTACATACATACATTACATTACATTACATTACATTACATTACATTACATACATACATACATTACATTACATTACAATACAATACAATACATTACATTACATTACATACATTACATTACATACATGCATGCATGCATATATCCATACATCCATACATCCATACATCCATACATCCATACATCCATACATCCATCCATCCATCCATCCATACATACATACATATATATAATTCAAAATATATATATATATATTTATTTATTTATTTAATATATATATATGTGTGTGTGCATGTGTGCGTGTGTGTGCGTGTGCGTGTGTGTGTGTGTGTGCGTGTGTGTCTATGCGAGGAAATCAGAATGTTGAATACGTACATCAATTATATCAATGTGCAGGTGCCAATGTTCTTGCTGTGTGTGTGTGTGCGCGCCTGTGCATCCATCGCGCTCACTTGACATGAATTCATGTATCTCGTGCGTGAAGGAACTGCGCAGGATGTTTTGACCAAGCATCCACCGGAGAGGAATAGCCACGGTCTCGCAGCAGGCACTCAGGTGCACGGTACCAACGAGTCCCCACGTAGTCTGTGAAAGGGGGCCTGCTTCGCGTGATAAAATTGAAGCTTCTGAACCGGACTAAGATGACAAGTTGTGATGGACTCTCAAGACCACCTGACCTTGCACGGAGCGACCGCGACTCGCCAAAATCCGCAATGCGCAGAACTTGCCGAGAGGTTTCGTACAGAATGTTCTCTGGCTTTATATCACCTGGCATGTCCCAAACAGATGCAAAAGGAAGAAGCGCCCGCCACAAATACATACACATACAATGCACAGCTCAGGACAAAGCAAATCATTCATTCCACGCTGAGGTCAGAGCGGTGAAAAAAGTTGTGCTGGTGGATGTGGGCCAAACCTCCACAACTCAGGGTCAGGTCTTCACAACCGACTTACTTTGGCATATTTTGGCTACCTCTGAATCTTCTGGTCAGCAGCTTAAAATGATCCAAACGGTGGCGCATCTCCGCATCGCCTCTCTGCTTCAAGATGCTGCAAGTCTTTACACTGTGCCCTATGGTGCCTGCAAAAAGCTGCCGGGCCAAGACCGCTCCAAAGGACTCTTCCAGTCCAGATGGATTTTGCCTCAGGACAATAACCCAGACCATGATGCATTGCAGAAGCCAGCAGCCCACAGCAGAAAGATCAGAAAGGTTCCAAAAGAAACTCATAAAGGCCAAATGGTATAGAAAGGGTATGAAAGAGTCTATTCGAGTCTGTTCCGTCTGTGGATGGATCAGAGTCCATGAGTATCCTACCCAAAGTGCAGTGACTGAGTCGGGGCCCACGCCGCACGAGTCGAAACAAATCGCTGTCCACATACTCGAAGATGTAATACCTTGGCGCTGACTAGTCTGAAGGGCAGCCAGTTCCCAGCTGCAAACGCCAGAAATGCGCAAAGCTTGCAGGGTTGGCCTGGCCAACGTTGGCATCGAGTACACTGGTCATTTGCTGCTTGGCTACAAGCTTCCATCAAGCTGGTTACGAAGCAACTCTTTCAAGCGCACAATGAAGGGATGTCGCAGCCTTGGCCAGATGATCAGCCAAGCGAATCAAGTTTGATATGCCCAATCAAATCCAATGATTCTAATCATGAACGGTGAGGTAAATTGCAAGCTGGCAGGTAAGTTCAACAGATCTGAATTGCTCAGACTTAGCATCCTAGAGCATCGATGAACAGGACTATTCATGACTATTCACATATTTCCAGGATGATGGTTTCTGGCTGCTGAGCTTTGGAAGTGGTATGTCACGGCATCGTCGCACACCATCGAGCCCATACAACGCGACAACAATCTACCAAAACGAGAAAAGATCTCAACCACGGGTGCGCAAACAAACAAGCATGGCATGTCACTCCATTGTCGCAAAGATTGAACATGAATCCATGAAAACTTTAGGGCGAGCATCTGTCGCAAAGCCGCCAACTCTGTTGACTTGCAAGCCTCATCCCAGCTCTTAGCGCCCAATTTGATCTGCTTCACGGCCACAAGCTCCTCGACAATTCAGAGTTTCTAGCATTTCCAGCATTGGAATTTGAGGTGATACGATATCAGACACTTTGATACACGGTGTATATCGTTTATTTATTATATCTATATTTATTATTTACATATACGGTATGTATGGCTTTGAGAGGCTGGCTGTGCGTATGCGGAATACACCGGCGCAAACGCCAAGCTTTCAGAGAAAATGCCGAACCGAAAGGTGAAATGCAGTGTATTTGTTGCTTCCCAACTTGCAGTCCTCGGTCTTCTTGTGCCTCGCCTTGTACACCTTTCCAAAAGCTCCTTCTCCCAACCGCTCCAAGACATCATAGTCCTGGGAAATGAAGCACCAAAGGCGAGTGCCAAAAGGATGGGAAGACTATCACTGTTTTCGAGTTTGGGAGGTGAAAAAAGGTGAACAAACACGACAGGTGAAAAAGTCTGGAAAAGGTGGTCCTTCTCGATGGCCATCTAGAAAATCATCGCGATAGGCAAGGAGCCCTTTAACTTTGGCCAGCTGTGGTACATTGACAATGTGCTGCAAACATATGCAAATATGTCGGTCAAGTGTTTGCGTAGTATTTACCTGTGAAAATATGTGGATGCATTGATTTCAAAGAGAGAGAGAGAGAGAGAAGAGAGAGAAGAGAGAGAGAGAGAGAGATATATATATATATGTGTGTGTGTGTGTGTGATCCGCCGAACCCTGCTGTAGCGGGGGAGCGCGTGAGAGAAGCAACCTTTTTCAAGCAATTCGAAAATAGGCAGTTCAGAAAGCAACGTTTGGCACTCTGGGCTGCCGGCCGCGGGCCCGATCCGTCCTTCGCTGCCATGGTGTTTTATTGCTGCGGGACCGTCCTTGGACCCGAGCTGTGCCAGACGAAAGCCACCTGCAAGATGCAGCAAGCAATTTGGAAGCCGGCAGTGCAGGACGGCAGGTAAAGGCATGGTTTGCAGCTAGTTTCTAGGCGTTCAGAAAGCAACGTTTGACACTCTGGGCTGCCGGCCGCCGGCCCGATCCTTCCTTCACTGCCACGGTGTTTTAGTGCTGCGGCACCGTCCTTGGACCCGAGCTGTGCCAGACGAAAGCCACCTGCAAGACGCAGCAAGCAATTTCAGGTAAAGGCAAGGTTTGCAGCTAGTTTCTAGGCGTTCAGAAAGCAACGTTTGGCGCTCTGGGCTGCCGGCCGCGGGCCCGATCCGTCCTTCACTGCCATCGTGTTTTAGTGCTGCGGCACCGTCCTTGGACTCAAGCGGTGCCAGACGAAAGCCACCTGCAGGACGGCAGGTAAAGGCAAAGTTTGAAGCTAGTTTCTAGGCGTTCAGAAAGCAACGTTTGACACTCTGGGCTGCCGGCCGCGGGCCCGATCCGCCCTTCACTGCCATGGTGTTTTAGTGCTGCGGCACCGTCCTTGGACCCGAGCTGTGCCAGACGAAAGCCACCTGCAAGACGCAGCAAGCAATTTGGAAGCTGGCAGTGCAGGACGGCAGGAAAGGCAAGGTTTGCAGCCAGTTTCTAGGCGCCCAGAAAGCAACGTTTGACACTCTGGGCTGCCGGCCGCGGGCCCGATCCGTCCTTCACTGCCATTGTGTTTTAGTGCTGCGGCACCGTCCTTGGACCCGAGCTGTGCCAGACGAAAGCCACCTGCAAGACGCAGCAAACAATTTGGAAGCTGGCAGTGCAGGACGGCAGGTAAAGGCAAGGTTTGCAGCTAGTTTCTAGGCGTTCAGAAAGCAACGTTTGGCGCTCTGGGCTGCCGGCCGCGGGCTCGATCCGTCCTTCACATGGTGTTTTAGTGCTGCGGCACCGTCCTTGGACCCGAGCTGTGCCAGACGAAAGCCATCTGCAAGACGCAGCAAGCAATTTGGAAGCTGGCAGTGCAGGACGGCAGGTAAAGGCAAGGCTTGCAGCTAGTTTCTAGGCGTTCAGAAAGCAACGTTTTGCACCGATCCGTCCTTCACTGCCATGGTGTTTTAGTGCTGCGGCACTGTTTGAGCCAACTGGTCCCAGGGGTCGGCGGCATGGGGGCGCCAGCCCCACTTATAACATGAACCGCTAGATATGTAGTGGAATTGTAGGTAGATGGATGGATAGGTAGAAAGGTAAAGAGATCTCAAATGATCCTTTAAAGGATACATGAAAAGCTAGATTGAGAGATGTATTAAAAGATTGGTTGAGATCAAGAGATGCATTTTGCGATAGATATATAAAGAAGAAATAGATTGAGAGAGAGAGAGAGAAAAAAAAAGAAAGAGATCATCGTTGTTCAAGAGAAAAAAGAGAGATAGATCAAGACATAGATCAACAAATGGCTTTAAAGCTAGATCAAGACACAGATTTAGAGATAGCTTGAGATACATCTCAAGAAATGCATGAAAACAGCTCAACAAATGCATCAAAAGATAGATAAGAAATAGATTTAAGTGATAGTTAAAGACATAGGTGAAGAGATAGGTTCGGAGTCAAGAGATGGGTTAAGTTAACCCATTAAGAGAAAGATCCGGAGATAGATTAAGACAAAAAGTAAGAGATGGAGTGTGGGATAGATCAAGAGATAGCGTAAGAGAGGGAAAAAGATATAGGTAGAGAGAGAGAGAGAGAGATACTGTACATCAAGATACCGAGCAAAAGTTGTGCTGAAAGATGCACCTCCAAACAAAAATATATGAAGAGGTAGATACAGATCAAGAAATTTATCAAAAGATAGATTAAGAGAAAGAATAAGAGACCCTCTGACGAAAAATAAAGAGTAGATCAATTATTAAGAGATACATAGATTAAGAGACGGATTGAGAGATAGAGATATCTCGAGAGATAGCTGAACAGGGCTTAACAAGTTAAGATGCTTTGAGGTAGACTAAGGTGGATTCAGGTGGACTAAGGTGAATTAAGCGAAATGTTGCTAGAAAAAAATAGATTGATATAGTGTAAGCTAGATAAAATTGGTTCAAAATAGCTTCAGATAGATCGGGATGAATTCAGATTGCTTGAGCTGGATCAAGATAGATGCAGATACATTTAGATAGATTAAGATAAGCCGCATCAGATTGAAATTGATTGTAGATTAATGAAACGGATTAGTGTGGATTGTAGTGAGATCAAGTCTATTTAGATCTAATCAGACTAGCTAAGTTTTGAGAACAACAAAATTGAGATTGTGACTCAAACTCGGGTAGACAGATGGATACAGATATAGATATAGATACAGATACTATAGACAAAAATATTGATATAGCTATAAATATAGATATAGACAAAAATATAGATATAGATATAGATGATATAGACATAGATGCAAATACAGATATAGATTTGGATTTAGATTTAGATATATGATGTAGATGATAGATGATATAGATGATATAGATGATATAGATGATATAGATGATATAGATGATATAGATGATATAGATGATATAGATGATATAGATGATATAGATGATATAGATGATATACATGATGATATAGATGATATAGATGATATAGATGATATAGATGATATAGATGATATAGATATAGATATGTACATAATTATAGATAGGTATAGGTACTAGGTATTAGGTATTAGGTATTAGTAATAGGTATTAGGTATTAAATATAGGTATAGACTGTATGGGTGTGTATATATAGAAAGAGAGAGAGAGAGAGGTTGAAAGACAGATTGACAAATAGATTTATATGATTTAATTTACAGTATGTAAAGACATTATATAGATTGTGCGTGTGCACGTGCGTACTTTTAAATCAATGACCTCGTGCAGCTGCGTTGGCACATGGAAGATCTTGGGAGTTTGTGGCAAGAGATATATCGGGAAAGTTTCTGCAGGCTACGTATATAAGTGGTAGGATGTAAGGCTTCAAACGAGAACCCATCGAATCAAATGCAAATATCGCCAATGCAAAGGTCACAAAGGTCACCCTCAAACTATGAAGTCTCTGTGTATGGCCTGCAAGGGCAAAAGAGATCGGCGGTGAAACATGGTTGCTCTTGGCACTCTAGAGCCAAATGTCGACGACAAGAAGGCAATGAGAGCCTGCCTCAAATGCGTTGCATGATTGCAACTAAATCAAGCAGCACATCATTCAATCGCTTCAATGCGGATCAATATGGCATATTGGGAGCTAGGTCAGCTAGGTCTTGCCAATGCCAAAGTCTCCTGACACATCTGACACTGCTTTCACGTCACTAGTGGATTGGCCTCCAAATGGCCAGCTGCCAATGGCTTGAGCCTCAAGCGCGTGCAAAACTGAATCCCTACTTCTGAAGCATTCAGCAGGGGTGCCACTCTGAGCAGAAAGTCTACTTTTAGATTCACCAATTGCAGCATGTCTCGACATACTTCGACCAGGAGATTCAAGACTTCCAGCATTAAAAAGGCTAGGCAGCTGGCATCACCACCTGGGATCAGCGTGCCAAATTCTGCAGAATGATACCAACACTCAAAGTTCCAGACTGACACTCCGCCCGCGAGAGCACCAAAAATATCAAGAACACTGTTTAAGGCTAGGTGGTCGGGGCCGCTAAACCATGTGTTTTCCCGCTCAAACTTCAAGCAGCCAAGCAATGTCAAGCGTCAAAGTATATAAGCCGCAATTGCTGCTCTAGGAGCCGTGGCCATCATTGAACACCTTGGCCAAGCCGCTGCCCCAAGAAATTTTGGGCGAATAAAGTAAAACTGTAATTCTTTCGCACATCGCTGTACAGGCAATCTTTGCAGATCGTAACAGCTTGTCGCTGAAGGATAGGCATGGAAAACCGATGTCCGTCGCAGAAAATGTGGACGGGCAGCTCCCTTCGCCTCAGCCCTAAGTTCAACCAATCGTTCATCAAGTAACTTGTGTTGCCCACAAGGCGTCTTGATCTACGAATATCTATGGTTTTACGACCCATGGATCAGCTCGAGGGTTGAAGTGCAGCAGTGCTTGTTGCAACCCAGCGGTGAAGACAAAGTTACTCAGTTACTATGAGTTCAGCACCCTCACGGAGCGCATCTACATCAGCGAGACCCCTCTTCGGCAATGGCCTGGGAGTTGACCTGCATTGACCCGCCTTCGGCATGGAAGCTTTGGATCAGGCGATGGCAAGTCCAACTTGCTAGGGTTCCAGACCATCCCAGACCCTTCAACTGCAAAGACTTGGGATTCTGGTTGTTGCAGTCTGGGTTCTCCTCCGAGGAATCCTTACGTCAAGTCTGACATAGCTTGCCTCAGCATCTGGCCTGATTGCACAGGGCAATGTGTACCAATCAAACCATTCATTGCACCACAACTGCCAGGAGACTGCAAGGTGAGGAAGCACCTTCCATAGGACCCTCAATCAGTAGTTCACCTATGTCCAGCCCGATCACAAGGATCAAAGGAAGTAGAGCTCAAAGGTTCTGCACTCTCATGCCACGCAGCTGCTTGGCATGTTCCATCTTGAAGGTTCCCTTTCAGGTTTGAGCCAAACGACAAAGTGGGTCCTCTACCCGTCCCATTGACATGTGAAAATAACATTAAATGACCCCCAACTGATTGCAGCACAACTTCATTTCGGCCACAAGAGAGACAAAGAATGGAGCTGCAAAACAGCTTCTGAGGGTGTAGCTGACACCTCACCAGTCTGAGGGTTTGGAGCCTCAGAGTTCCGTGCCTTCACGATCAAACTGCGGAGGTTCCAGACATAGGATGGCTGAAGATTCCAGACTCTGCACTAACGTTCGTACGTAGATGGAGGGGCTGTAGCTATGGGAGTACATCTCTACAATATGGGCTCAAGCTCATCTTCTGGATCTTTCAAGAGAACCCCTTTTGCATCCTTTTGCTTCATTTTTTGCTTCATCTGCAAAGCCTTTGACACATCTGCAAGCGGGCTCGAAACGGCGAGGGCCACACTGGCGACAAAGCTACTGGCTGCAACCCAAGACCTCCATCGCCGACCCGACCACTGCCAGAAACAAAAAGCTATAAGAGCACGATGCGCATCGATTCATTGTCTGTCTTGTCTGTGTGTCTGTGCGTCTGTGTGTCTGTGGTGTGAATGCACATGATTCACAATTCACAACTTCTTAAAATGATGTTTTGCCTCATTTGAAGTGCAATCCTGCACAAGTTCCAAAATCCATCGCACATTATGTTGAGTCCAAAGCGAGACCAAAACCGCAGCAACGGTGCTGTAAGGCCTCACATTGCGATGTTTTGCTTTGTCCCACTCGGTAACCAAACAAGGCATAGCGGATGGAGTGGTACTCATGTCCATAGACCAGATCACCCAAAGCTGACGAGCGTACCGAAAGATGCACCCAGCCATGCACATGGCTCAAGTTGAAGTGGGCCCAACCCACCTGAGCGCTGTGTGAGAAGAAACACAACGGAAGAGGTTGAATTCAGTAAACAAATAAAGAACAAGCTCTGCTGCCATCTGCTGCCATCTGCTGCCATCTGCTGCCTGTCTGCATAAGTCTCTTGGGGCAACACTTATCTTATCGGAATCGCCAGGCTCAAGCATGTGAAGGTTTGCCTTGCAATGAACATCCCATGAATCGAAGATAGCAATGGAGCAGTGCGCATAGTGGAGCATCAGAAATTGGCCTCCGTCAAGTGCGCCACCAACTGCCGAATGGCCTCACCTCGGATCTGCGAGCTTGCCACGGACAACGTGTCAGTGACACTCAGCACATTATCTCAAGCAGACTCACTCATAGGATCTCATAAGTAAGGCACTCCCAAAGCCACAACCTCGTAAACGGGGATCGCAAACAACGCGCGCCACCCGCAGGCCTCTGACATTTCGTGCGTGCAATGATTGGGCACTCGGCCAATATCAACTCCAGAGAGGAGCTTGGTTGTGGTAGTTGCGGATGGTCATTCAATGGTAAAGTATGCTATATAACGTATACAGCATATATAGATATACATATATATATGCATATATTTATATTATATATGTACACACACATATTTATGTAGGTATATATATAGATAGATATATATATAGATAAGACGTTCTGTGTGTGTGTGTGTGCGTGTGTCGCGCGCATCTGTATGATAAGTACATGTTGCAAAATGTTGCAAACGTATTTATATATACAGAATAATCAGCTGAATAAACTTTGCACTGTTGCAATAACAGCTTCCCAGTCACTTGTGTCTTCATAGTGCGACCTCGCAAGCCAGAAAGCTGCATTTCCGGGAAGTCCTCGGCAAGAAAGAGATTTACTCAAGAAGCTCGCATGAAACTTGTTTGAAACGTTTGAAACTTGTGAAGGTTGTGTGACTTGCACCTGTTCGATACAAAAGGTCATGAGATGGGACCTTGAAAGCCGACTGGACCTCAGCTGATAGTGTTGCACTGAGCTACTGCTAGAATTTCGGAGTCACACTTTCGGCTCCAGACCCTCGATTTTCCTCCAATTGTGAGAGCCTTTGCAGAAGAAGCCACCAGGAGAAGCGAGGACAGCAGGATGGCATCACGCTGCAGTGGCAGGACCCAACAAGATGAATAAGCTCCAAAAATGCTGCGCTGCGTGGCTATCCTAGTTGCTACGAATCATTACTGTGTTGCCTCAGTCTCCCACTCTGGGGCTTCAAGGATACACAGCAGGACCTGAGCATCAAGCCGAAGAATTGGAACCATCTCACTTCACAATAGACTGATGCAAACAGTGCTTCTTTGAATCTTCAAGTGCGATTCTCCTCCTATCCATCTATGCCATGCACCATTTTTCAGGGTATTCCAGTCAGTCGCTCTCCTAATCATGGCTCTCATGCCAAACGAACTTGGTTGGTGACTACCAGCGGCAATGGACAACGCAATCCTTGCCACAGAACAGTTCTGTTATCACATGAAGTGAGCCATTCAATTACCTGAAGCCGTGAGTGAAGCTCAATGACATGATTGAAGCTCAATGACATTATTTAACATCACTCGGGACTTTGCAATTTGCAACGCGAGGAGTTCTATACGAATCTGCGCGGCTTGATTGTTCCAGGCTAGCGCAGTCCTTCAATGCTTCCGTCCGGAACCAGCACCATTGTTCGAGTATACCTCTCAATGATGTTCAAGAAAACGCCACAGTGAGTCAGGTAAGGGGAAAAAATGTAAAAAAAGTTGATTCAGTGAAGTTTTCTAAACTTATATCATAGCAGTATAACAAATCAAAAAAAAAACATAACAGTCCAAAAAGTCAGTTTATATATTGTTAATTGCTTCATTTTTCTCAACAATATCAAAACGTAATTGCCTCATTCAATTTTTCAAAATCACAGCAGTCAAAGCATACTTACCTCATTCAATTTTTCAAAATCATAGCAGTCAAAGCATACTTACCTCATTCAATTTTTCAAAATCATAGCTGTCAAAGCATACTTACCTCATTCATTTTTTCAAAATCATAGCAGTCAAAAGCATTATTACCTTATTCATTTTACAAAATCCTATCCATCAACCGTTCCTAAATTCCTTTTATGCTTCTCTGTTTTTAAATGTCTTGAATAACATTGTGCCTTCATTGATGAATTACATACATTATTTGTATTTGTTCCTGTTTCTTTTTTCTGTATTCTTCATCTTTTATATTTAGTTCTTCGTGTTTCATTTCTTACAAGCATTTCTTACAAGTCTTCAATCCATCTTCAAAATTATCAATTGGTAAATCTTTAAACGCAGTATCTACAAAAATTATCCATTACATATAAATATGATTATCTTCTTAAATGTCTTTTCCAAGAATTCCTATAACAACAAAAAAAACAAAAACCACCCCACAACAAACTATACAAAAGATAATAATAGATATAAACCCAACCCTTTAATACTCCTATCTTAATATTCCATAAGTCTAATAATACTATTATTAGAAATATGTTAGTAGTAAATATCTTCAATAATTATTAATTCAAAATGAAATGTGTGTATTCCTATTGTACTATCTTTATCTTGGTCTTCTTCTATGTCGGTATTTATTTCTTCATCTGCTTTATTCAATACATCGTCACCGTCTATATCATCCTCATCTACATATTCATCAAAGTCATTCATAAAATCAATCTCTCTATAAATAAATTGATTTTCTCCATATTCCTTTTCTCGGAGTTTTGCCACTAATTGGACTTCAATATCAAGTTTAACTCTATAATTTAAATCATCTTCTACTTCTTCATAAAGTAAGGACAGTAATTCTTCTTTTTCTTCTGTTATTATGTTTCCTATACTTTTTAAGCTAAATGGCACTTCCTCTCTCACAATACAGTATTCAATTATATTTTTTTCTTGGTTTCAAATGTCTTGTTATTTTAGGACCAAGTCTTGAAATTTTGTATTTGTTCTGTATTCTCTTCAATGCTTCACTATGCTTTATTTTCAAATATTTAGGGTCTCCAATTTTATAAGAAACGATTTTACGCAACGCATCAACAGGCAAATCCTTCATACAATCCGTCCTTAAAAAAATATGGAAATAACTAGTCTTTCAGGACATATTCGAAGATTAAAATATAGAATTCTTTGAAAAACTACTTAAAGATAAATTAACTAAATAAAATATATACTATTATATGATGAAAGAAGTTATAGACTATCTATTGAGTAATGATTTAGCGGAAATACCAAAAAGAGGAAGAAAAGAATTGAAGTCAATAATCATAGACAACAAGAAATTTAGATACAACAAAGACAAACCCATATCGAATGTTTTAACAAAGAAATTAGTATCAGTAAAGAAAACTAATGAATACAGAAGTTATGCTATGAAAAAGGCAATGGATGTTGTAAGTAGAGAAAGGGTTATAGGAATTCTTGGAAAAGACATTTAAGAAGATAATCATATTTATATGTAATGGATAATTTTTGTAGATACTGTGTTTAAAGATTTACCAATTGATAATTTTGAAGACGGATTGAAGACTTGTAAGAAATGCTTGTAAGAAATGAAACACGAAGAACTAAATATAAAGAAGATGAAGAATACAGAAAAAAGAAACAGGAACAAATACAAATAATGTATGTAATTCATCAATGAAGGCACAATGTTATTCAAGACATTTAAAAACAGAGAAGCATAAAAGGAATTTAGGAACGGTTGATGGATAGGATTTTGTAAAATGAATAAGGTAATAATGCTTTTGACTGCTATGAATTTGAAAAAATGAATGAGGTAAGTATGCTTTGACTGCTATGATTTTGAAAAATTGACTGAGGTAAGTATGCTTTGACTGCTATGATTTTGAAAAATTGAATGAGGTAAGTATGCTTTGACTGCTATGATTTTGAAAAATTGAATGAGGTAAGTATGCTTTGACTGCTATGATTTTGAAAAATTGAATGAGGCAATTACGTTTTGATATTGTTGAGAAAAATGAAGCAATTAACAATATATAAACTGACTTTTTGGACTGTTATGTTTTTTTTTTGATTTGTTATACTGCTATGATATAAGTTTAGAAAACTTCACTGAATCAACTTTTTTTACATTTTTTAGGGGGGCACTTCTGCGTAATCATGCTGATGTCGCTGGCGGAAGTGCGATAATGCCTCGCTGGTGACCACCGCGGGTCCAAAGTTTTTCTTTGCAAATATCCACCAGGTTAAAGACGTTTGTAGCACTGCGACCAACGCTTTGGAGAATTCCTCGGATGTCAAAAGCACGCAAGGAAACTGCATCATCTTGCTGGCATTTCAGTAGTTGGCCTACAGTGTGCCTTCCGCCACGTGAATTGTGCATTTTTGTCCAAGAATCCTTCTTATCTTTTGACTGTGGGGTTGGGGGGTTGGGGGCGCAATAACGTCCTGGATCGACAGCGTACCTTACAAATCTTTTACCGGCCCACAAAAATGAGGTGGGGTGGGGTGGGGCAATAACATTCACTTGCATACATTTGATGTTACGTTGTAAGATATTCTCTTGCACGTGCACGCACATTTCTGGATGCTACGTCGTAAGATCTTTCAGTGCTCCACAGTTTCTCGACGATCTGACGGCGATTTGGTGAAGGACAAAGTAGTTTCCCCCGCAGCATCCAGTGAGCCGAAAAGGTTTGAAACAATACATATTCCAAGAAAATGTTACATCCCCCTGCAATTGACACGACAATGAAAATCGTCAACCTTGACAGTAGTCAGAATCCTACACCGCGGAATGTGAACAGTGGTCCTAGTTTGTGGAGTCTATTGCAAGCAAACGATCTGCTGCACCCAGTAGTCAGTAGACTCCAATCAAACATGACTGAACTGTGTATTCATCGACCAAACAGACCCAAAAGGGTCAGTGAGCTGAGCCCCCAGCGGTGGAAGCTGTAAAAGAGGCCTGTTTAGAAGGATGCAAATGGCACTGGAAAGTGAGGCTAAACCAAGGTCACTGAGGGAACCCACAACAAAGACAGTAAAAGCACTCCCTGATGCCTGCAACAACAGCCAAGTACCACTGCTGAACCAATTCCCGCTGCGGAACCCACTACCCTCCCGCCCACTTCGCGTTGTTGCGATGGACAGAATATGACGGAATAATAATAATAATAATGATGATGATGATGATGAAGAAAGAATACCGAAGAACACATACTGAATGCGACCATGGAACCCCATCTGCCAGTGACCTATGTGACCTTCATCTCCCAAGGCCATGCGAAAAAAAAATATGCAGTTGGGTGCCCAACCGGATCCAGTTGTAGAAGTTTTGTAGCCTCGGGGCCTTGGCCCACAATGCCACGTGCTCTAGGATTAACGTTGACGAAAAAAATATTAAAACGCGTTTCTAAATGATTAGACAACACAACACAAGTTGGAATGGTCGAACATCATTCCTCCTTGCTTATGACAGTGACAAGTGACCTGTGACTGTTGTGTTGGAAAGTGTTCAGCAATTGCAGCATTTGCAGCAGCTAATGGCTGAAGACTTGGTATCCTACATTGGCTTACATAATCTTACATGCATTTCTTGTTCCAAGTCTCAAGCCCAACTCTGCAAGATTCCCGAGCTCGTGGAGAGGATGCTCCTCAGCTTTGATCATGAAGTTGCCGCAAAGGTATTGAGAATGGCAGATTTGATCATGAGGAAACAAGTGTGCCAATATGGTGCAATCAACGTATCAGTCTCGATTGTACCGGTGAAGCAGCTGGGTCACTGACACCAGTCGCACCGAGGAACAGCATTGAGTCCTGGCCCGAATTAGACGCGCGAAATCTCTACGACTCTACGGCAACCCAAGCCTCACAAGCAATGGCACCACCCTGGGCATGCCGCAGCCAACAAAGCATCCTTCAGAGTCCAAAGACTCAGCACTCTCAGCACTCTCAGCACTCTCAGCACTCTCAGCACTCTCAGCACTCTCAGCACTCTCAGGCACTCCCGCCCAGATGTGTACTTCCATCGTCTTCCACCCACCATATGTCTCACCACCCCCAGCATCCTGGATCACCCTGGGCTGGTCTCAAAGCCAATACAATCCTTTGTTTCACCCACGGTCAAGCTGCCAAGCTCGGGCCCTGGCCAGCAGCTCTTCCAAGGGGCACCCAGACCCGTATCGTATAGGCTCCTGACCAAATAACTTCTCCCACAACCCCCATCGACTTACATCTCCTAACTGGCTCCGAACAGATGAATTCATCTTGCCTCACTCAACCCTAGAAAAATCTAGACGGAAAGATCATTTTCACTAGCAGCGTGCTACCAGCGTTTTCATGCAAAACTTCCCATACAGCGTAGATAATAGCTCTGCATAAACCAGACTTGCGTCCCCAGAACCAGCCATAGTGTCAGAATCAAGATCTGAATCATCTAGTGTGACCGTCAAGGGATCCAGACTCACTGCAATCCGTCTTTGCCTTCAAAAAGAGGCGAGTCTGCTTGAAGCCTGCATGTTTCAGATCCCACAGGAAGAAACTGGATGAGAAATAATAAGGACCATTAAGAATCATTGAGAACCTATGTGTGGCATCACACGTATGTTAAATGTACGCACCATGCCTGTGGCACCTGCAGTGTCCAAGAGCAACTTCCTCAGCGGCACTGGCTCAACAGCGATGATCGAAAGCTGAAGAATGTCAAAGACATGGCAGCCTGGCACTGCATGTCCTTCTAAGATTTTTTAAACGGAACAAAAACGGTTGTTATTTTTGTTGCCTTGTTGCCCTCCTTGCATCCAAGTTTGGCCGTAGAGCGAGCAGTTTTCACAGGCCCCGGCCATTCAAGTGCAGAACCTGTGCCTTCACAGCTTGAGGTGGTCCCAGCCTGAAATCCCGCGCATATACAATATATATATATATATGTATATAATCACATATACATATATATATATATACTTCAGGAGGAACAGAGTTTATGTTTCTTGAAAACTTTACAAAACATTCATCTCGGTCAATCGCGGATCACATTTCGAAGTCCATTTTGTGTGGCAGGTGTGGGGCGGTCAATTATCACCCTCTTTTAAATCTACAAGATTTTATATATAAAGCTTTTGGAGGGTGGAAATGCGACCGGGGTACGACAAAGCTCCATGTTAGGATTCTTAGGGGAAAGGGCGTGCAGAAGAAGAAAACAAACATGTTCACTGTCGGAAGCTCGACAAGTGCAACTTTTGTCCTACCAGTGTATACACAATTATACACGCACATATGTATATATATATATATGGATACAAAACAAATACACTTAACACATATGCTGCAAGAGCATATGGCAACTTCTTAGCCTGGGGCCATAATCACAGCTCTGGAAGGGGCTGCAAGGATTGACTTGATGACAGGGATTTCAACCGATGCCGCCTCCAAGAATTCAAGTTTGTGAAGCGTGGGTCAAAGAAGTTTGAAAGCAAAGTCTCAATCCCGTTTCGGTGGCAAAGGAGTGTTCTAGCATGTTCTAGCTAAGCAAGAGCTTGAAGTAAACTGCAAGAGAGACATGCCCTGAAAGCAAGTCATGTCCTTGACATGCCACACTGTTTTTGGAGACACTGCAAGGACAGAGGCTCTTTTTACAAAGAGCGCTGCTGAGTTGCCACAAGGACTGTGGCCTGGTTTGGTCAAAGCTTGTGGATGGGTTTTGCAGGCTACCTTGGTTTTCAAACCTGCTTTGCCCCTATCCAACCTCACTGCGTTTTCGCGCAAAGCAGGAGGCATTTCTGACAAGTGACCTCCACCTCGGGCTCCACAAAGCTGAATTGGCTTCCGTAGTAGGCCCACCCGCAGGCCGTTTGCCAGGTGACCGGCGGTGATGAAGTTGACCTGGCCAGATTCCAGTGGGTGACTTTTCCCGTGATGCTTTGTAGCTTCCTGGGCAGTGTGCCTGGGTTTTCCTTGTAAAACTTTGCCCAGGCGTCTATTTGTTCTTCGTTTTCTTTCCCTTTCTTGTCCAAGGTGCCCTTGCGCTCGTCCATCTCCTTTCTCAACTGAGACTTCCAGCTGCTGATCTCCTCCTCGGACAGCAGCTTATTCTCCACTGTTTGGTTTCCTTTGTTGTCCAACGTTGGACAGGGGATCTGCAGATTTGCTGGCATCTGTTCCAGCGCTTCCTCCGCATAGGCCAGTATCGCATTGGATTTCCATCTGCCCAGATGCGCCACCTGTGTGATGGACCACCCGGCTCTGATATATGATAAAGATTGATAAAGCACCGGACCTGCGGCCCGAGTGTCCTGAGACCCCTTGGCCGTATAGCCACCTCCAGGTTTTCACTATCTGCGCTTTCGTGGCTGGTTTCTTGTCTTTCATCATTGCCACTGGTGTGTTCGACCCGTTGAACTTCTCCACCTTGTCCACCAGGTCGTAGGTGACTTTGTACGGGCATTCCCGCTCGCACAAGTTGTTGAGGCACAGGCACTGCAAGGTGCGCCTCACACCGTGACCCTCCTGGTCCATCTTGCTGATGCGGAAGTATAGAGTGACTTTCTTGTTGGTGTGATCCATCATCAAGTCGCTGGATGTCAGGTTCCCCAGCCCTATTTCCCTGAGCCTCTTCTATTTGCCACAACTTTGCCTCGATGATGTACCCTTCGCCCGCTTTGTAGCCGCCCTCTTGCAACGCGGAGGCCAGGCCCTTCAAGACCTCCTGGGTCAAAGGCAGTGGTGAATCGTTGCCCCTGAGCGCCTCCAGGATTTTGGCCATTGTGCGCTTCTTGCCATTCTTGGAGTCCACTCATGAGGCCGCTGCGAAGGACTTCTCGATAGAAGGGTTCTTTAGCCCCCTCCTCTTCAGGGCCGTGGCAGCTCCCAGGGCAAGAAGCAGCTTGTCCTTGTTGATCACTGCCTTCTTTGCCATCTGTGGCAACTCCTTCCGTGGAGTCATGCCCTTGTTCGCCATCTGTGGGCTGAGTGGTTTGGATTTCGTCGGACTCATCCACCCTTTGACAGAGGATGAGGTTTTGCACACCTGGCCCCTCCACGAGGTGGGACCTTCGAGATGCATTTCACCTGCGGCTCCCCAAACTTGTTGTTGCACTTTCTCTTCCTCGCCGTTCTCATGCTCACCGAAGTCCTGTCCTCCTATGCTTGGGAAAGGAGTAGCCCCCGGAGGTAAAGGGGGAAAAGGTGGCACCAAAGGGAAGTCGATCAGCCCCTCCTTTCCCTTCTGATCAGGCTCGCTAGGTTTCTCTCCATCTGGGTTTTCCGCGAGCAGGAGGCTGGAGAGTGAAGGGAGATGCCGTAGTGCCCCTTCACCCATTGTCTTCCCGCCTCTATGCGTGGCTCCGTCGACGTTGCCTGCGGCCACACGATGAGATCCAACAAGCTCGACAAAGCCATAGCAGCCCCGCGAGGTGGACCGCGAAGCCCACGGCTACCAGCCACAAAAAGACGTCCCAATTCAGGGCTTCTTCTGAGTCTCCTGCAGCCATCTTGAGCCTCCTGGCTGCTATGAACATACGCTTCAGCCCGTTCAGAAAACCCCTACAATACAAGACAAACACCAAAAACGACATCAAGTCATATATGGAAAACCTATTCAACACACAAACAAAACGGGGGGGAAAGAGAAAGCGAACCCGAGCTGCCCTGCCCTATTCGCCCCCTTTTTCTCACCCACCGCTGCTTGTCAGCAGACTGCATCCCAGACTGCCGTAGTACCAGCCGCCTCGCCTTTCGTGCCCCAGAGGCTCGGAGCTTCTCTTGGGGTAGGCAGCCGGTAAAAGCAGCTGCCTGGCCTTAACTCAGACCCGATGTCCACTCCTTCCAACGCCTTGGGCATTGTCGTAGTCTTCCAGGTGCTGGGCCGCGACAGGAAGTCTGCTTCCACATTGGCTTTGCCTGGAACGTGGATTGCCCTGATTTCCTCCACCCCCAGCTCTTCCAGGCAGATGGCCAATTCTGCACCCAGGAAATTGAGCCCGGCGCTGGAGCTTTTGGCCGCCAGCATTAGAGGCCCTGGCTATTTTGGTGGCACTTCGCCGCTGGGCAGAAAAAGTGAAAGGGGCGACGGTGATGATCACCACGCAGAAGCTGTACAGCAAAGGGGCCACTTTGTAGCCGAACAGCAAGGCTTGGAAAACCAACATCTCCCCTTCCTTGGTCGATGGTGCCATGGTGTGTTTCAGCTCGGCCTTCGCCACTGGCAACACCGTGAACGCGTCCGACACGTCCACCAACGCCAGTTCCATCTCGTGTTCTCCTGCTGGATCTGACGCCTGAGTGCTCCTTTTCCTGATTTCCTTGATGAGTTTCACCCCGTCCGTCAAACGGGGCAAGACCAGCTTCTCGGGCAGGACACTCTTGGCGTTCCCGCCTGATCGGCGGAGGTCTATCACGATCCTCCTCTTCCTCTGCCTGTCGTCTTTGATCTTGAGCACCAGGCCCAGACGGCTGACAGTGCCGCCGCTGAACTCCCTTTCTGCCTCCTTCAGCGGGATGCGTTTCATGTAGCCCAAGGTGGCATACCTGTCCAGCTCAATGTTGGCTTCTTCCAGGTCCTCTTCAACACTCTTGTAATTCCTCAAGGTGTCGGGTCGACACAGGACTGCATCGGCAATTACCTGCGTCCGCACGTCGTCGCCCTCTTCAGCCTCGTCTTCGTGCGACGGCGGGAAAATGCCCCGAGTCTCAATGGGGCACTCTATCCCCCAGCGGTGTGCCGTCTCTGAGCCAGTTGGCTACCACATCGTCTGGGTCTCCAGCCCCTTAGCAGCTCGTGGAACACCGGGGTCTGGTACTCCTCTGCATGCTCTCGGCGATCACCCTGGAGGTCCACACCCCAGAGCTCGCACAGTTCCGCTCGCCACTTGCACAAGAGCTCCTCATTGAATTGGCAAGCTTCCGTGCCGTAGGTCTCCGCCACCTCCAAAATGTCGGGGTTCTGCACGGCAAACTTCCTCCAACGTTCCCAAAGGTTCACATTTTGGGACTGGAGTGTAGGGAGCTTCACAACTGCTTTGTGAGGATCTCGCATGCCACCCAAGTAAGTCAATGCCTTGGGAATCTCATCTTTCGCCTTGGGCTCTTTCAGCGTGCCGTGTTTGCCCAAGCCCCCTTGCCAGCTGAGTGCACTCTTGCCCTCCTGCTCGGTTTCCTCCTCTTTGTCTTTCTCAGCCTTGGGCTTTAAGTCAACCTTAGGCTTTTCCTCCTTTGTCTTCGGGGGAGCTGCACTTGAAGCTGGCTCCGCTTTTGCGACGCTCCCTCTCCAGAGCTGCTTCTGCTCCAGTCCACGCCCTCCAAAGGGTCCCAGCTGCCGGAGTCGCTCTCCTCCTCCGTTCCTCCGGGCTCTGCCGCCCTCTTCCTCTTGTGCTCCAGCCCTCTTCTGTGAGCTGAAGATCTCTCTACGGTCTTGGTGAGCTCCTCCAGGTTCTCGACCTCGTTCATGACATCGGCCGCATTCTCCTTGAGGAAGGTAATGCGGTCCTCCAGAAGTATCAATCTCCCTTCCAAGAACTCCGTCTTTGCCATGTTTCATGAAGTGTCTTGCAGCCAGCTCCCCGTAGGCTTGGCAAAACTCCCAGGGGTAGGCTGCCGACTTGCTGGACTTGTCCTTCCCCACAATGGGCTCGTGCGTCTTGTTGCCGCAAGTGCACACTCTGTTCAGGCTGCAAATGCCTGGCAGCGTGCCACCCACCATCTGTGGCTTGTAATGCTTGGTACCCAAGGGAAAGTCAGACCCGTATGCACACGCATTGAAGTGTGCGCACTTCCAGTCATCTATCCTGTCCACCAGCTCGACCATCTCCGGCATATGCCAGGCTGAGATGTGCTCCTCATGGTCTGAAGGCGGTGGGTTCTCCAGCGTGGCAAAGCTGGGTACCTTCGCACACCGGTCTGCCCTGTGCACTGCGTCCACCATGCCGATGGCCCTAGCCATCAAGATAGTCCCAATGTTGCATTCGTCTTTGTGGTGGTGGCTCAACCCAGGGAGGCCATATGGGTATTTCTTTGATCTGAGTAGAGGAGGCATGTTGGGTGCCTTCCTCCACCTCAGGGGAACCCCGCGTGGTACCCATCTACCACTCCTTGCTCTGCCGCTTGCTTGTGGCTGCGGTAAGGCTCCTCCCTCAGAAGGTCTTTCCCCGCTGCCAAGTCCACCGAGGTGGCACCCACCTTGATTCCCAACTTGTTGGACTCATCCACCACTGCCCGGCTGAGATTGTCCACCTCGCCGCTGTAGTGATGAAAGAAGGTGAACTTGCGGACCTTCAGGTACTCCTCAAACGACATGAAGTGCCCCCTGACGTGTATCTTGTCTTTGGGAGGCTCCTCATCGCCAGGGGGGTCATCTCCTGTAAACTTCCTCCGTTTTGTGGTCCTCCGCAACTCCTTCATCAGATTTCTGCCGGAGATGCTGCGCCCCTGCTCCTCCGTGTGGTCTTCCTTCCTTTTGCCAGAGCTTTGGCTTCCCCCACTGCCGCCGTACGCAAACAGCCAGGCCGCCAGTGGGTGCCAGCTCAAGTCTTCTTTGACACCGGGCAGCTCTTCGAAGGATGCTCTGGGGATCCACATTGAGTGCATTGATGTAGGCGCGCTACTTTTGCTTTTGCAGGGTTCTCCAGGTGGGAGCCCCCCGCATAAGCCATTCCCATTGTTCCAGGCGTAGCACGCCTCGCCAGAACCCTTGGCGCCTCCACCTTTTGAGCCTTTTCTGAAGCTCTGCAGCTCCTCTCGATCTGCCTTGAGCTTCTTCTTCCTCGCCTCTTGGCGCACCCTGTTCTTTCTTCTGCCTCCTGTGTCGCCCTCCTGCTCTTCCATCTCTGGCTGAAGTGCCTGTCGGCCACCTCGAAGGGAGCTGTCTGCCAGCTCTTCGATAGGGGACAATGGCTTGCCCTGGCACATGGACTTGTTCTGACCAGTACTCCTTGTCGCGGAGCACCACTCCCGATATATCGTCCCAGGGCTCGTCGACGTTCCACCCCAGGGGTGGTGTGGCTCCCTGGTCTATCTCGAGCCTCACCTTTGCTAAGGTCTTGCTCATGTATTCCCCTCGGGCCCTGTCTTCTGCCGCTGTTTTCGCGGAAAAATCTTTTGGAAAATGCGTATCGGGAGCTGGAGCACATTGTGCACAAGCTGGTCCAGTATGGCCGGGAACTCTTTGCTGGCGGCAGACCGTACCACAACAATGTAGAAACTGCGAGCGTTCTCTTGGCAACGTGAAGAACCGGGTCATCATCACACAGCATGCCCATTGCAAGTGCTGCTAGCTATGTGCTCTACGTGCATTCTCTGGGGCCACAAAAGGCCTCCCAGACATGCGACGGCAAGGCATAGAAGGCCAGCACGTCGCCCACCGTCGAGACCGCAGCTGGAGGCCACATAGCGACCCATGCTGCGGCGCACAACCCCCCTTACAAAAGGCAGATCCAGGTGGGGTTGGCTTGAGCCAAAATGGTCCCATCAAGCCAACCTCCACCTGAGAAAAACTGTGTCATGCACAAAACTTCGTTCCTCAGTTTTCTTTCACGAGGTTCTTTTGAAGCAGTGTAGGATGGTATAAGATGGTATAGGATACGGATGGATACAGAATACGGTATACAGTCATACAGTATACAGTGTACACGGGCTTGATCCCTTTGACCTCAGAAATCAAGCCCATTGCTTGGTCAGCTTCATGCCTCATCACATACTACGACCACCTCGTGACCCATCCCAGCAAGCGCAAACAGCCTGAGACAAAGTGGCGTTCTCACCAGTACGGACAGGTGAAACTCCCTTCAAAGGCGTGACTTTGAGTGGCTAGGACAGCTAGGAGGTGTGACCAGGGTGCCATTCATTTTGACCAGAATACTGAGGAATCGTGTTCACATCAGTGCACTGGGCCCCGTGCAACTGGGGAGCCGTTGCCAGGTCAGAGACCAGGACTTGACATCCTTGCTGGCAGCCTTGCACCGCCTTGTCATCGCCTGCTTGACGCTCCGGTTGAACAAGGAAGGCTTAGCCCAAGCATTGACGCAACACATGGATTCCAGAGGCGCCACATTGAAAGCTTTAAAGGCCTGACACCAGATTGGTTCATCAAAGCAAGTCTGAGAAGCGTACAAATGCCAAGAGTGGAGGTGTCCGAGTTGTCTTCAGGCCTGCACGTTGGGTGCTAGACTGCTAGACTCACTGAGAGGCAAAGACTCTGAATCTACCCAGCAGCTCGAAGAGTCTTTCAAACCAACGCAGCCCTGGACTGCTATGACATGGATTGCAAAGGACCATTGCCCCTCCATTTCTTTTGGCAGAACAAGTTATCTACTTGGAACCAGCAAGGACACCGGTGGGTAATCAACATTGCACGGCACATAGCAACCAAATCCAAAGAGTAAATCCATTGGTATCAAGGTGATCATCCAAACATAAAACCAGAGCTCCTGGTAGTACAAAAGCTTCCTCGAGGGTCCAAGTTCAAGCAACCTGGCAACTCCTCTACCGGCCCAAACGAGCTCTGGCTCGTACTAGGGGTCAGAGGAAAACTTCGCAAATACTGGGTCGCAAAAGCAATCTTGCACTGTCCAAAATGGAGCATGGCCCAGGCCTACCTACACTGCCTTCGTATTATCACATTTGATCCATTTGCATCCATTTGCTATGTCTTCAAGATTCTTCAAGTCTTGTCAAATTTTGTCAATCTTCATCAATCTGGATGCTCCTATACTGATCCGTCATCTGAGTTCCAGCCTTGACCCAGCGCAGTCAGTCCACGACCTCGGAGAAGCAGTGAGAAATCCTCACCGGTCTCACAACGAGTGCACACGACTGCTTAGAAACGCACGCGCCCAGCCCAGTAGCTCTGATACCTCAGAGTGACCAAGAGAATTGAACTAAAAATGACTTGACATACCAACGTTGCGGACCGTCTTTCCACATGTAGCATGGATAGCCCGGAGGGATGACGAGTAGCAGGAGGACAACGTTCATGACGAATGGCAAGTCGGACCCAGAACTTTCTAAACAAGTCAGACTCATTCATTTTCGCTGCTTTGGTGGAGCAGCTTCTCTGATGAGTTGAGGGAATGGAATGTTTCATTGTTTTTGCACGATTCAAGCTGAATTGCCAAGCCTAAGTTCCGTCTCTTGATATGTGTATCTATCTCTCTGTCTGGCGGTCCATCCGTCCATCCATCTATCTGTCTAATCGATCTACTGTATCTGTCTATCTCTCTCTATCTCTCTCTCTCTATCTCTTTATATCTCTCTATCTCTCTCTCTCTCTCTGTCTATCTATTGATCCATCCGTCCGTCCGTCCATCCATCCATCCACCCATCCATCCATCCATGTGTATGTGGCACAATCACAACAAACATGGTGACACGCAACTAGTTGTTGGATTCTTGCCTTTGTCACAGTTGCGATTGCACCACCCTGGACCACCGAAGCCCATGGGCGGCCACACATTCTCCACAGCTGGTGCTGCAATGACAATAGCGCGTAGGCGCCTACAATTCTGCAAGTCAACACCAGCGATCAATCGAATGTTTCTCTCATCTTTCATTCCTTTTGGCCTCTTCCCCACGAAAAAATATACACCTCACCTGCTGAGTGCCGCGAGTCCAGCAATGAGGATTCCCACTGTCGTCGACCTGAGTCTGCCAAAATGTGGGCAGAAGTCTGCAAGGACATGCTTCCACTCAAATGGCAGCAAAGTCAAGCATGTTCAAGCCTGCACTCATGGAGTTCTTTGCTGTCTCAACTGCCACCAATGAGCAAGCAGATGGACTTATTTTCAAGTGCAACCCTGCTCCTGCTCAATAGCACCCCAGCAGAATGAGCTGCATCCCTCTCAACACGACAATCAAAAGCTGAAGTGCTTTACACTTCTGCTTCGATCTGTCACCCCTACGTGGCAAGGGCAGGCCATCACTCGTTCAGAAGAGCACAGCTAATCTGGCACATCATGCTCCGCCGTTGGCCACCGATCTCTACCACAAGCCCGGCACATCCATGATATCCAAAGGTCCCACTGGCAAAGGTCTTTCCGGTCAGCTGCAAGTCTTGCCCTGAAATTTGTGCTGGCATGGAGGGTGGCATGTCCAACGCGGGATCTTTTCTCTCCTGGAAACATGCGGGGAACTGACAATCGAACATGAAAAGTGCGAGGCTTCAATCTTGAGTCAAGCGTTTGCAGGGCGCACTGTTGGACTGTTTCTGTCTCGATGTATGCCGCGATTGCAACAGGGGAACTTGATGAAAGTAACATGTTGGTCTTTCCTCTCCAAAACCAGGATGGAAAACTATTCATATAATAACATACTACTGGTCCTCTTGGTCAAGCGGATTCTCTCCCTCCACTTTTTCCTCTGATGCCTTTGGGGCCTTCTCTGCTCGGCGCACGGAGCGGCGCCAATCTACTTGAGCCGCCTTTCGCTTGGTACGCGCAGCTGCTTGGGTCCTCCTGGCAAGCAGGACTTGGGCAATACAAAGCAGAGCAATGTGACAATGGGATTGCTGGGATCGCTGGGATTGCGATGGGAGACTTGTGCACAAAATGCTTTGGCAAACTCAATGGGAGAAACGCATGTCCTCGGTTTCTCTTCTGGGCGTCCAATCTCAGCTTTCACCAACTCATTGATCTCTTCTTTGCGAGACTCCAAAGCCCCGGACTTCAGGTCGAGATGTTGCTCCAGAGCAAGGCGGAAATCCTTCAAGGAGACGGTGTCCAAGTCCTTCCCTGGGGGTGCTGCCCCACACCGGCAACAAATTCACATGCAACAAATCACATAAAACGTGCAAGAGAACAGGTGAACTGGCAACTTTGATATCTCGGTTGCTGGCACCTAAAAAGCTTTAGTATATGTCAGGAAGAGTAAACTTGAAACATGCTCTGCATGTCCGCCTTCCAAGACTGCGCAAACTGCCAGCGACAAAGTTTTTGCATCAAGGCTGCCAGGTTCTTGCAGAGCATCCTCTCTGTCTTCGCCTTTCTCGTGCTGCATTTCCTCCGTATCCCTTTTCTTACCGTTCTTGGGCTCATCAGCTACCTCTGGGTTCTGGGTTTCGGATGCTTCCGCTGCTTCGGGCTTCTCATCATATTTGGAGACTGCCATGGCGGCACTATAGTGACACTAGCCCCTCAAAGCCCTTCGCTGCGAGGCAATCTGTAAACATCCTGAGACACATAAATAGTTGCCACGCACAAAAAATAGAACACAAAAATTTATAACTGACAAACTTGTACTTGTCTGAGCCCAGAGCTTGCCTCGACCACGCCGTCCTGTAATGACCTCCGCAGATTATGGCTACATCAATTTCACGGTGTGCAATGCACAAAGCAATCCAATTATCGATTTCCAATAAGAGCAACCCTGAAGCAAATATGTCTCTTCACGGCTTGGTCCCTGGCCACTTGAGGCTTGATTCCAGCTTCATCCTGCAATACCTCCGAACAACTCCCAACAACTCCCAACAGCTCCCAACGAACAACCACACTTCAAAAACTGAACCGGTGTTGAGAGGGGAGAAACGCAGCAGCAAACGGCCTCAAAGGCGGTCAAAAGCACTTGGCGTTGCTCGCGGTTGCAGGTCAATGCAAGGAGGGCCTCTGAGCAGCGTTGGATGAAGCCAAGTGGATCATCAGACCCTTGCAGGGCCTTGGAACACCTCCAGAGAATGCCCTGACCAGCCAACATCATTCAGAATCTAGATGGTCCGCCTGAAACTTTTGGTTAGAATGCCCTGGGCAACTTGAGGACAATTCACCGCCTAAGGAAAGCCGGTCCAGTGAAACTATCTCTGACAGTAGTTTGGCTGGTGCAAATTCTTTGAGCTCATAGTGCGAATTAAAAAGTGATTCAGACTTTGGCTCCAGACCTGTTTCTGTCAAAGGTAGAGTCGGCTCTCCCTGAATCAGGCAGCAACATAATACTTAGCAACGCTGGGTGACATGAGGCCACTGCTAGTGACTAATGTTGCTGCCACTGAATTTAGAGTCCATCTGCCCCTCCTCTGGAAGCTGCAGTGGTTCCGAGATCTGGCTGACAATTGGCCTGGTTTGTCAAGATGCGTGACTGGTATGTCAGCTCCTGGGCATACGTTACTTATACACCATCTTGTACCAAGCCCCCACACAGTGTTGCGACAAATAGTGTGGGATGCTCTGGTGACATAACAGTTTGTCCTCCCGAAGTCTGACTCCAAACCCAAGCAAGCACACGGGAGATAGTTTGCCCAAAAATCATCGGTTTCAGACAAGCAGCCTCAGTGGCTCCAGTGGCTCCAATGCAGTGCTCACAGGAATACAGAAGACCGCCTCAAAGCAGTGAAGACATGTGGAGTGGAGCTCTTGCTCTCTAGAGCAGGAATTCATTCCTGAGATGTACGGTAGTGCGCCTTCTTTGGCCGAAACCATTTCTACCAGGCACTACTTTTTGTTAAGTTGAAGCAATCGGAAGTGAAGCTGTCCCAATTTGGTCTTTCCGCACAGCTTGTAGAAGAGTTGATCAGAGCTTCCGGCTTCCCCAAGCTGGTTGTCAAAAGAACCAAGATAAACGCTTACAATCATGCTCGTATATTTGTGCATGCGTATGTGTGTGTGTGTGTGTGTGCGCACGTGCCATGTCCATACCAACTGCTTGACAGTTTTCATGTGTCTTGTTTGCACTGTCGGAGGGGCTAAAAGAGATGTTTTTCGATGTTTTTCGTAGTAAAGCCTCGAAACGCTTCTGCGTTTTGCTAGTGTCTGCCAATGGCAGTAGAGGACAAAATACCCATTGACAGAAAACTGAGGGAGAATGTTGCCAAACATCTCCAGACATCAACTATCTTCCGGTCAAAGCATTCCCAAAAAGGTTGCTGGGACTTGCTGAAAGAGTGACATTGATGCAAGGGCTGCAGGGGTACAGAATTTCGGCCGTCTTCCGTAGCGCCTCCTCCAGGTTCCTCATGAGCCTGCCAAAGAAGTTGTGCCTTCCCCTGGCGTCGTTCATTATTTTGCAGGGTGTTCCCAGGGCCCTCTACGGAAATAAGTGAAATGAGACGAACTAAGAAGAAATAAGAGCAAGACATGTGTTACAACTTGCGACTCTTATCATTCTCCGACAGCAACACATGGCCAGCGGGCCCAGGCATCTCACCAGCGCTTGGTTCGGGCACCTCATTGCGAAAAGACAAAGAGACGCGAGCACACGGACCGAGCATAATCCCTCACTTTCTGATCCTTTTCCTTTTGGAGCTGCACTTAGATTCCTATGTCTGCATGCGGAGTTTCCCCCTTCGGGACTCGCCTGAAACACTTCTGGAATCATTTCTGAGCTGTGCACAATACACACAACTCCACCACCCTGCCTTGCAAAATATCAGTGAATAAGGTTCATAAGCATCAATCTTCACATAGCAATGGTAACTAACTCGCTTCTTGGTGTCAGACACTGTCTCAACAGCGGCCCATAGTGTCTCAGGCATAATCTCCTTGACAGTGTATCCGCTGGAAATAAAATGAACATTCACCAGTCTACCGGAGAGTCTCCCCAAGTCTAAACCCCTCCTGCAACCCCAACGAACGAATCGGGATGTGAGTGCTGCCCATCAGCTTCCCATCGGCTTCCCATCGGCTATCCGCACCTCAGGATCAAAGATCACTGCAGCGTGGAAGCTGGAGCCTAGGTAGGCCACCTTTCGGACCTGGCCAGTCGGGAAGACGAGGACGTAGAAAAATCTTAGAAACCTCTGCAAGGTACAGCATGGTACAGCATATTCCACATTGATCCACATTGTACCGTACCTTTCAAGAACACAATTTACGTGCGACGCAAGGTGTGGGAGACAGAGATTTAAAAAATAAAACATTGTCGGGTCAAAGGACAAAGCAGAGCTTGAACTGGCACAGCACTGAGCAGTTGCAGTTGATTCGTTCAATAGCTTGTGACAAACTATGCAGCGCTGTGATGTTTTTATATTTTTGCTGCGTCGCCCAAAGAACTCAAATACAGGAGATGGAATGGAGCGTGAGGCCCGTGAGGCATGGACAAAGATGACATGATGACAAAGCTATGATCAGTTCTTTCACGCTGGAGTGAAACCAGGTCCAAATTGTGGCAGCTGCGACACTGACCTGTCTGATCCTGTTTGCATTTGGTTGCAAAGCTCAAAAATAGACCGGAAGCCAAGGCCCACATCAGCAGCTTGCAAACTTGATACGATGTTTCTGGTACTGATTGACAAATTGATTTTTATAGCGGATTATGTGACTTCTCTTCTACCCTCAATAATTAAAAACATCCAGAAAAAGATCTGTTTGAAGAACCTTCTTGCCCTTGAAGCTATCGTACCTGCCCAAAAGTCCAGCAGGTAACGTCGAAATCAAAGTTGCCTGACAGGGAAAAGGACTGGAAGCATGGCAGATCACAGCAAGCTGTCGAAGAATCCTGGGTTTGCTGACTCATCTGACTCCTATGTGCGCTCCCGTGGGCATGTGCCATGATTGAAATTCACTTTGCTCTCGGTGAGCCAGGCAAAACTCGGCATCTTCGTGGCCTGTGAAGGTCTGTCTACCTCAGCAATTTAAGTTATATAATTGAAGCGAGTGAAGATTTAGAAAGACCTCAGGGGGGCTCTGGGAAACAACTAGCCGAGTTTGCGTTTGCAACTAGCCGATTGCTAGCCAGGCAGAATCCAGCAATCCCTGTGATTCAACAATCTCAGGGTCCAGCTGCACAAAAGCACCTTTTGCGCTGCACAAAGTGCAGCGACTGCAGATGCCAGGGCCCTTGAAACAGAAGTGACATCGATGTGATTGTCATTGTTTTTGCCGGAAAAGGTTTCTTTTGGGTCGTGATTGTGGGCACTTTTTTGGCTCAAAGCCCAAGCCTTCTCTTCTCTTCACCTCCTTCAAAGCCCCTTACCTCATGCCAGCAGGGATGGAAGAAACAAAAACAAGACCAGCACAACTAACATTGCAGTCAGCACGAAATAGAAATGCTGCCATTCACATTCAAAACGTCGTTCTCTCTCTCTCTCTCCCTGAATCATCTTACTTACCGGGGCGGCCCTCTGCGTCAAGCTGCAAGTATGCACACCCGATGCCTCTTAGCACTCGCTGCCTCAGTCGCCAAATTCGAGCTAGGACTTGGTCGGACTCCATGCTTGAAACGACATGGGAAGATGCATTCGTTTTCAGGAAACGTGTTTACCTTGCATTTACTTCATGGCACTTGCTACCTCTCTCTCTCTCTCTTGCCTTAGAATACTTTGAACACAATCGGTAAGACAGCTCCTCATCTCACTTTTGGCCTGGCCACCTCCAGGGCCGAAGCCAAAGCGGACCTGATGATCAAAGGACAAATCAGCCAACTATTTCAACAGATTTCAACTCAAGCTCCTGAGGCCAAAGTGGTCGGGCCGTTTGACCAGAAAACCGGCTGAGCTTCGGGCATTCCTGCAGAACTAACATTCTCCTCTGCACCCCTTCCGTTGGCGGAAGGACGAAGGCAGCTTGAACTCACACCCTATGTCCCCTCAACGATCGTGACGAACCCTGCGTTCATATATTTGTGCATTTCAGTCATTTCATTGGGCAATGCACTGTCGGCAAAGCCTTGCTGCAATATTAAAACTGCATGAACATGCATGAAGGATGAGCTGCCAAGGCCGTCAACTTCTTCTCTTTCAACACGTAATCAAAGTCTATGTATACAGCTTTGAGCCATTGCACCATGTTTGATCAGGAGCTCATGTGTTCAAGCTTGCTGGACATCTTCATCTTTACACTATTTACGGCATGTGTCCCGGCATGATGGAATGTTATACCCAAACCCTCCTCTTGTAATTCTCTTTTCACCCACCAAAGTATGCATATTGCAGTTGTGGCAAGATTCCTGCAACGCTTTCTGGCACAGGAAGTTGTGCAGCGCTTGCTGCGTCAAGACGATCGTAGAAGTGCAGCGGTTGACCCCCCAAAAAGGGGCTGATGGATCAAACACCGCCCTATCCGGGTCTCATGCACCAAACTTCGTTGGAGACAATAGCCAAGCTGAAAGAAACCCAGCTTGAATTGGATCAACTCATTTTCCTCAAATCATCCGACAGTAGCCACCCTTGGGTTCGTCGCCAATGGCAAGGACAGCGGCACTGCACCTGGCAAACCTGAAAAATCATTGAGCTCATGCAGAATTGAAGTGGCAATGGCACCCAATGGGCATATGCATTCAAAGATGTGCCCGGATGTATTGCAAACCTCATGTCACAATGTCCATTCCTGAGCTACCAGGTTACCAGGCCTTTACTTCCGGAGAAGGCGCCGTTGCTGGAGACCAAGAAGGTTCCGAAAAGCGAAGCCAAGAGCACCACGCCAGAACACCAAATTGCGACTGGCAGGACGCATCATTTGAATTTCTCAAGTCAAAGTGTGTCACTTCACGGCTACAGTCCCCAATGCTAAGCCTCACAACAGTCGACAAATATCCGTGGCAGTCGCCACCTTTCTGCAACCTGCTGCCCTGCCTAGAGCCAAATGACGGCTCATTGCTTCTTCCGGAAAGGACTCTGGATTCGCAACGGTGTGCATCCTGTACAATCCGGCCAGCGCCCAGGACACTACCTGGGGGAGCATAATAAGGTGTTCTGCTGAGTTTGCAAGCTGCTGTTCTCGCATGCAGTTCAGCAGCATGAAAGCGATGAAAGAGGGAGCAGTGCATTGAGCCATTTGCAACACAAGATACTTCATATTGAGAAAGGCAGCTTCTGGAAAATCAATGCGACTACTCTTACATTCAAGCAGTAATTTGTACTCAATGTTCAGGACACTTGAGGCAAAGAGACACATCCAAAATGCAACACACAGCTTCTCGGCGAATCTCCCCTGCAAAAAAGGAGATTTGAGAATACATACCCTCTCCAAAATTCTTCCGGCCAAGCAACCAAGGACCATGCCTGAGAATCACACTGCAAAATTGCTGGGCCAGCGGAGTGCAATTACTTGACATGACCGCATTTGATCCCGTGACAGTTCTTGCTTCATTTTCAGGATCCGCCAGCCCCCCCACCAAAAACAACGCGCCATGTTATGTCCAGAAGCCCTGCAATCTGAAGCTAACCAATTGGCCAGCTTCTCGGCTCCCTTTGGGCTCGAACCCAAGATAGCATTTGTCAGCAGAATATCATACCGGCTTTGAATCTTACGCCACGTCACCAAATCACTTCGTAGAACACCCATGAAAATGCCAATGACGGCCACAACCACAGCCACGACAGAAGCAGCAAATGGAGTGCCAGCGACTCCAAATTCGTCCTGCCGCAACCAGTTTGTTTCGTGAGAACTCCCCGCAGGACTAAGTTTGCATCTGAGTATTTAGATTTCCTGCACGGTCTGAAAGCCTGCCTGATTAAAGTGTGTGTGTGTGTGTGCATGTACATGTGTCACCGTCAGTGCAACATCATCATGTTGAAATGCTACGCAATCTGTACGCACAATCCTTTCCGAGGCGGCATGTATGCCGTGGGGTCTTGCATTGTCCTTCCACCCAAAAGTCCCCGCAACAGTGAAGGCATTCGCACAAGTGGCCACTACCACCCAACTGGCATTGCATGCGATTCCCGCACAAAAGGTCAGCCATTCACAAAAGCCTGGTGCCTCAGCAGGGCAGAATGACCACACCCGACTTTGAGAAAATAAATGTCGTCTTTTTAACCATATTGCTTAAGCTGGAAAATCCTGAAGAAAGCAAGGATTAGAGATTAGAGTTGCTGAAGCGTCTGTCTTGCAGTCAGGGCACTGTCATGGTGTTCAAGTCACCAAAGATAGACAACAGGAACACCAAGTATGTGACAATGATCAACAAAGCTACTCCAAAGTATAAGTTCACATAGACCGGCAGCCAAATCCTTAGAGATTGGCATTCAACGCAGATGTGAAAGCTGTGATGCTGAAATTAGCATACCCAAAAATATATACACGTCAACCTTGGATCATGCCGCTCTTGGCATCACCTACTGAACAACTTCCTTGACAGTGTTACCCAAAGAGCTTCTGTTTTCCTGAGCAGGGACCAGTATATATATAATATATAGGTTCGTAGGGGTACTAGTGCAAGCATGCTACGCATTGGTTAGGAATGCAAGCACCAACCGCCAACGAACGGACAAGCCTTCGAATCAAGGCTGGCGTTCTGGTGTTTAAAACACGTTCCACCAAAGGAACAGTAACATCGCAGCAAGGTCGAAAATGCTGGGCCTGTCAAAGGGCAGCTTCTCTGCAGCAATGCTTCCATGTCGTCGGCTGGTTGAATTTGGCGAATCTGCAGGTCAGAGAGTTGACACAGCTCTAGTCCAACGGGTAGCAAACAAGGAGTCAACAGAGGACAGGGTGGGCCACCAGCAACAAATTGGAAGGCTTTGGCACTAATAGCCGGCCAGTGTGCTAATGCCAAGATTACTAGTTCGCCCAACTGTGTGCCTTTATATAGATTGCTACATCTGCAAGTCAAGTCTTGTCCTCTGAGCAGCTGACCACAAGGATCAGCTCAAGCGTGTAGATCACAGCCCAAACGCTGAAGGTCAGACCATCTGGCGTAACCTTGAGTCAGTGGACTCAGAATGTGTGGTGGTACGAGTAATTACGGATAATTACGGTTTCAGTAGGCTCGGAACCCTTGGACTAGACAAGGGCCACACATATGTCGGATTCTCGTCGGAAATTTCCCCAATCGACTGACCTCGCATGTCACTTCAATTCAGCATCGCCTTAACTTATTCAAGGTAGAGGGGCTTTACTGATGATGAATGATGAAAGGAAAGCTTTGGAAAGCACTGATGATTGATGGGAAGCATAGCCATGGCAACGGTGACAGATCTAGCAACCATCAGGCGGAGAGTAGGATCGGCATGGTGGGGAAGCATGGGTTGCCTTCAAATGTGCTTGAAACCATGAGGTCAACCGAGCAATCCTCCATGCTGTACGCCCTCGCGCCTCCAAGAATGCCAGTGGATGACAAACCATTCACGACCAAGCTCAACACAAATGACCTCATGACAAGCCGTGGCACGGTACGTAATCGTCATCGTTAAATCTGCAGGTTAGACATTAAACCTGGAGATCAAATCAGATCGAGCCCCCAACACAACTACTGCTACCTGTTCCACCACCATTGCGCTGGCTGCGAAGCGAAGTCTTTCCCTTTCACTTTGCCTTTTTCTCTACGTAGCTGCTGGGCCAGAAACAGAAATCCTGACCTCTTCGAGAGAGCCCGGCGGTGATGTGGCACCAAGAGAAAGGAGGCATAAAAGCTGCCAGGCTGAACTAGGCAAGAGGTGAGTTCCAAATGAATCGGGCAATGAATAGCCAACAAGAAAACTTCCACAGGGTCCAGGACTTTCGTGTAGCAAACAACATGTATATCCGCGTTGGTCCTTCGGAGACGCAGAAGGATTGAAAACCCTTGTGCATTGCATGGGCACGTGCATTATTAAACAAAAACGATAAGTGTGTATATTTATACATGTGTGTGTGTGCATGAGTTAGCATATGCATGTGTGTGTTCGTGTTTGATGCATCACGTGTATTATGTATATATATATATATATGTATATGCATGTACGTACGTACGTACGTTATGTATATATGTATGTATGCATGTATGCATGTATGCATGTATGTATGTATGTACGTACGTACGTACGTATGCATGTATGTATGTATGTCTGTGTGTGTGGATGGATACTGATTATAGTACACATCCAAATGTGGCACAGTGCTGCCACGGAACATCATGAAAGGCAAAGGCAAGGAACCCTGCGACATGACTTTCCTGATATTTTTCGCCTCGCTGCTTGATCAACGGGCGGCATCTGCACACAGAGATCCTGCAGACCTGAGCACATGAGAAGATGGCACAGGTGCCCTGTGGGCTCTCTGGGATCCTTGTGATCCTTGTGATCTTTGAGGGACTAATTGACTTTGACTTCTTTGGTTTGGTCCACTTGGCCTTGGGCCAATGGCACTAACAAGAAGTGGTACATTCAGTGGATCGGAGCGATCGGATTGAGCCAGGCTCTTAGAGCCGGCAATCTTCGCTGTCTTCGCTTCCATTTTTTCCATGTTTTCCATTTTTTCCATTTTTTCCATTTTTTCCATAGCCAAATTTCCATGTTTTCCACTGGGTGAGACGGACGCTGGAGATGCTAGAGATGATCTCTCTGGAGAAGTGTCATGCCACTCCTCCCCACTGCCACGTGAGAAGGTGCGGCCTTCAACCGCGATACCAGGCCAATTCGCTCCATTTGCCAAGGGCCTAGAGGTAATCATGTTCCTGAGTGACGGCGCAAAAAATCAAAAGGCAAGTCCATTTGGATCGAATTTTATGAATCTTTTTCTGGCTGCATGTCTGCCTTCTGCCTCTCCCGCATCACTTTTTTTGAAGACGGTGTGACTGGGAAAAAATGCAAACTATGATTCTGAATCTATGTGTTTGTGTGATTTGGTGAATATCCGCCGACCCCGGCAGACGCAAGGGGGAGCGCGCCAGGGAATAAGACAAGCAAGTTTAGCCGCGCCAGCAGCAAGAGCAGCGGCAGTGGCAGCAGCAGCATGTAGCAGCGGCAGCAGCGAGTCCAGCACTAGCAGTAAGAGCAGCGGCAGCAGCTAAGCGGCAGCAGCTAAGCAGCAGCAGCCAAGCAGCAGCAGCCAGTATAGCCCACTAGTCGGCAGCCAGGAGGCAGCAGCCAGTAGGCAGCAGCCGCCAGTCAGGAGGCACGAAGCCAGCAGCAGGCAGCCAGCAAGCATTTTTTGCTGCGATTTTGCGTCATGTTCGACATGACATTAGGTGGTGTTTTGGTGTTTCGAGTGGGTTTCGAAAAAGATATCTGGCTGTTGGTTTGTTGCCTTGGAAGCTGGTTGATGGCACAGCAGGAGCAGCGCAAGAGCAGCAGCAGCAGCAGCAGCAGCAGCAGCAGAAGCTGTCGACAAATGTTGTTTTTCGAGGATTTCAGACGACACGTTAGGCAGTTTTTTGGTGTGGTTTTGGAACTAGCTCGTCCTTCAGAGGCACGGTGTTTTCCCCCCGGCAGGTGATTTTTTCGAAGCTGTTTTACTGCAGCAGCCGCAGGCAACAGAAGCTGTCGAAAAATGTTGTTTTTCTAGGATTTCAGACGACGCGTTAGGCAGTTTTTTGGCGTGGTTTTGGAACTCGCTCGTCCTTCAGAGGCACGGTGTTTTCCCCCCGGCAGGTGATTTTTTCGAGGCTGTTTTACTGCAGCAGCCGCAGGCAACAGAAGCTGTCGAAAAAGGTTGTTTTTCTCGGATTTCAGAAGACTCGTTAGGCACTTTTTCGGGGCCGTTTCGCGCAGGGCCCCGAAAACCGCCACATTGCGGTGTTTCGCTAATGTTTGAAAGCCTTCGGGACCAAAAAAACACCGTAAATACCGCTGTTTTTGGTGCCTCGCAAGCCAAAAAACACGGCATTTACGAGGTTCTTTGACCTTGTGAGCAAAAATCACGGTATTTACAGCGTTTTTGGACAGAACCTAGCAAAAACACAGGTATTACGCAGTTTTCAGCACATTGCAAGAAGTAAGTTGTCCATGCAAAAAACACACCTAGGTTTGCTTTTAGGGTTCGTGGGGGGTGGAGGGTCCTAAAATGAACACCTCCTGAGTAATCAGGCAACGGGGCTGCCCACCCTCCCCTTTACTTCGTAAAGTAAAACTCAAGATTGGGGCTACCTTTCGTGACTAGGATTTGTGAATCTTTTCATTGCCATGGTATTTGGGGCTGGCGGGTCCAGTGTTTTCGCGGCCTGGAAGGTGTAAGTCTTGAGCTTCTTTCGAGCTTCTTTCGAGCTAGTTTTCTAGGATTTCAGACGACACGTTAGGCAGTTTTTTGGTGTGGTTTTGGAACTCGCTCGTCCTTCAGAGGCACGGTGCTTTCCCCCCGGCAGGTGATTTTGTCGAAGCTGTTTTACTGCAGCAGCCGCAGGCAACAGAAGCTGTCGAAAAAAGATTTCTAGTAGGATTTCAGAAGGGACGTTCCGGCCTCCAGGGAACTTGTTCTTGCGATTGATTTGGAGGTCGTTCCGTCCTTCAGGGCCATGGTGTTTTGCTGTTTCGCAACCGCCCGCTAGGACTTCGTTGCGGAGCTGTTTTGAGAGCATGGGAGCTGCACTTTGGAGCTGGTTTCTTGTCGGTTCAGAAGGCAACGTTAGGTGCCCGCAGGCGCGTTCCGTCTTTCAGGGCCATGAGGTTTTGCTGTTTCGCAACCGCCCGCTAGGACTTTGTTGTGGAACTGCTTTGAGGGCATGGGAGCTGCACTTTGGAGCTGCTTTCTTAGTAGGATAGCAGGATAAGAGAGGATTCTAGCACGATAGCAGGATAGCAGGATAAGAGAGGATTTCTAGTAGGATTTCAGAAGAGACGTTCCGGCCTCCAGGGAACTTGTTCTTGCGATTGATTTGGAGGTCGTTCCGTCCTTCAGGGCCATGGTGTTTTGCTGTTTCGCAACCGCCCGCTAGGACTTCGTTGCGGAGCTGTTTTGAGGGCATGTGAGCTGCACTTTGGAGCTGGTTTCTTGTCGGTTCAGAAGGCAACGTTAGGCATTGGAGCCTGCTTGCTGGGCGCCGCTTCCGTCTTTCAGTGCCATGGTGTTTTGCTGTTTCGCAACCGCCCGCTAGGACTTCGTTGTGGAGCTGTTTTGAGGGCATGGGAGCTGCACTTCGGAGCTGGTTTCTTGTCGGTTCATGCCCGCAGGCGCGTTCCGTCCTTCAGGGCCATGGGGTTTTGCTGTTTCGCAACCGCCCGCTAGGACTTCGTTGTGGAGCTGCTTTGAAGGCATGGGAGCTGCAGTTTGGAGCTGGTTTCTCAGGAATTATAACACTTGAAATAAACGCTGCAACGTCTGCCAATAGATGTAGAAGTGGAATCGCGCACTTTTTCTGGGCATGCAACATGGGTACACGCTTAAGACACACATTTTCCACTAGTCTTTGGCAAAATCTGCACCTACCGTATTTATCGTCATTGATACCTGTCATTTCTTGTCCTAGCCAAAAAGTTTGGCAAAAAATATGTTTACCGTCATTGATACTTGTCGTTTCTTATCCTTGGCAAAAAGTGTACCTACCAGCATTGATACTTGTTGTCGTTTCTAGTCTTTGGCACGTTGCATTGCATTTCATTGCATTGCATTACATTGCATCGCATTGCATTGTATTACATTGCATTGCATTACATGGCATTGCATTTCATTGCATTGCATTACATTGCATTGCATTGCAGTACATTGCATGGCATTACATTGCATTGCATTGCATTACATTGCCTTACATTGCATCGCATTGCATTGCATTACATTGCATTGCATTTCATTGCATTGCATTACATTGCATTGCATTGCAAAACATTGCATTGCCACATTGCATTGCATTACATTTCATTGCGTTACATTGCAATGCATTGCATTGCATTGCATTACATTGCATTGCATGGCATTACATTGCATTACATTGCATTGCATTACATTTCATTGCATTGCATTGCATTACATTTCATTGCTTTTCATTGCAATGCATTGCATTGCATTACATTTCACTGCCATTGCATTGCATTGCATTACATTTCATTGCTTTTCATTGCAATGCGATGCATCGCATTACATTGCATTGCATGGCATTACATTGCATTACATTGCACCTGTGCGGCGCAACCATGCACCTGTGCGGCGCAACACTAGCTGTATAATAATAGGGCCAAAACTATCGTATATATATATATAACTATTATACAGTTACTTAGATCCATGAACCCATAAAACCATAGGATCATAATATTAACATGCACCCAAATGAAAAACCCATTTACAAATGAAAATTCACAAATATATTTCACAACAATATACATAGGAAAAAGGTCGAAAGCCTCAAGGTGCGAAGCACCGAAGAGTTTTTATGCCAATTTAGTTTGCTTCCTTGCCGATTCTTCCGGGGTCGGCGGCAGGGGCGGCAGCCCTTAAATATACGCACATAAATCTATATACTTATATATATATATATCTGTGTGTGTGCATGTGTACACGCATTCAATGATCAATCCATACAAAGACATGAGACTCACTTGACAATTCTGTATTTTACATGAAATTACTCACGCATGTATGTTCGCCTGCGTGTCTGCGTGTCTGTGTGTCTGTGTGTAAGTATGTATCTAAGGATCTATGTATCTATCCATCTGTCTATGTGTGTATGTATGTACGTGTGCACATACCTATGTACATATGTACGTCTGTACGTATGTATGTACATATGTATGTTTGCACATTTGTACGCTTATATGGCAGTATGTTTGTATGTATGCATGCATGCATGTATATGTGTATGTTTGTGTATGTGTTTCTGTATGTGCTTGTGACAGTTTGTGTATGTGTGTGTGGATGTGTTGCCGTGGCTGTTATTGTCATGCCCATGTTCATTAGTGTTAGATTGCTGTTGTAATTGTTCTTATTGGTGTTCTATGAGTCAGTGCTGTATGGCGTTGTCATTTCTATATCTATGTTCGTTCACTTGAGCATTATATTCATCTGTATGAAATCTAGAGGTTTTTCTCTTTATCTATCTTTTGATATATATATATATATATCATCTATTGAATCTGTTTATCTATTTGATATATTTACCCATATTCTCTGAGAACCTTTGTGGAGACAAGTGTCTGCCCCGGGCGCCATGAGTTCCCTGAATTTCCTGGGCTTCGTGACTCGCCTCGAGCTCTGGGCGCAGGATGCCCAGGATGCCCCGGATGCCCGGGATGCCCGGAAATCACACCATGCGGTACCAAAGGTGCAGCCATCGTAGCCTAAGGCCCAGTGAGCTGAAAAACATTGAAAAACAAATAGAGGCATCGAAGCATCGAAGCATCGAAGCATCGAAGCATCGAAGCATTGAAGCATTGAAGCATTGAAGCATTGAAGCATTGAATGTGGAATCGAGAAAACAGAGTTGCTCTCAGAGTTGCACTGCCACTAGAAGGACAACAGCATATGTTACTCTGTTCCAGAAGGTGCTAATAAGTACTCTTTAACTTATTTGATTTTCACAACTTGCCCAAGCCAAATCAGCGGCTTGTCCAAACATACCGGTAATGCAAGCTGTAGTGCACACTTAGCAACCGCACGCTTCAATTTCATATCCTGCTCTTTTCGTGCTGCAGAGAAAGGCCGATCCGCATGATCTGCCAATAGACTGGTCGTTTTGAAGCGCATAGGTCGTATAGGTCGCTTGATTTCTTGTTCTCTTGGCATCAGCTTCGTAGCGTCTCCTGTTTGCGTTGGAGCTGCGAAGCGCAACACCTGCCTGCACAACGAGTCAGCTTGGGTAACAAGAACTAACAGAAGAGAGGTGCCACGTGTGCTATGAGTAAAAACCCGTCACCATCCCCGCCAACGAACTTCATCAAAAGAGGGCAAGTTCCCCTGCATAGCCACATGGTCATACAACAAAATATAGCCACAAGACACCAAGCTGTAGTGAAGTGCAAGGGAAAAGTCAGCAACCAAACCAAACACGTGTTTTGACTCCATGGGCAGGCTGCAAGCTGGCACATCCAAAATGGCTACCACAAAAGTTTCCATTCTGGTCTTTGGGGTGCTGCTTGAAGAGAAAAAGCATTCCATGGGCGCAGAAGAGGTCAGCAGACTTTAATCAGCTCTTTAATCCAGAAGAGCTGCAAAGGCGCAATGACATTGGCATATTCGTTTGCTGTCAGCAGCGCATCCACTGCAGCCAAAGGATGCGCTGCTAGATCCCGTAAAGTGCGCATGAATAGCAAAGATGACTCCTGACAGTGGAGTATCAAATTGTTCCCTGCTTTGGCCGCTCAGGTGAACGGCTGCAAATTCATCCCAAGGGAAATGAGCATGCCAGCGCATGGTGTTGATTTGGATGTTGGTGACGACGACGACGACGACGACGCCGGCGACGACGACGACGACGACGACGACAAGGACGACGACGACGACGAGGAGGACGAGGACGAGGACGAGGACGAGGACGAGGACGACGCTGGCAGTGGCGGTGGCGGTGGCGGCGACGGCGGCCGCGACGACGACGACGATAAATGACAAATGACAATGACGACTATGACTATGACTACGACTACGACTTCTGCTCAAGTTGCTACAGGATACCTCAAAGAATCTCAAAGATCCTAAAAGTATGAAACACGCTCCTCCGCCAGACGCGCTTGGACTTCAGCTTGAGTGCGCATGCGCCGCAGGGCGTCACGGTACAGCCGCTCGAAGACATCGCGACCTTCCAGAAAGTCCTGAGAGCCGATGCGGTGAACATCCTGACTTCATAGCAAATCGACAATCCGATAAATGACCATATATAGTATATAGAAAGCTTATGCAAGCTTTCAGACTTTGAAGCAAAGGCACACCAAGGCCCGCTTGTTGAAAGAGCTCCGCCACCTGTTTGCCGAGACCTGCTTTTTCCAGGAGAGCTTGCAATTCTTTCAATTTTCGCCGCAGCTCTGCGATCAGTTGCTCTAATCTCCTCAGGATAGGATCTGCTGATAGGATGGATTCACTGTATGGGATATGCAGGGCAGCCTGAAATGTTTTCTCCAAGGTCAGTAAGACCAGGCTTCGGCCACCAAGATCCCAATCGTCTTATTTCATGGTTCAAGACAGTCTGCTTCGCACTTAAAATTGCAAAAGAATGAACCATCAACCGACCTTCTCAAAAACGGATGTGTGTAGCACTTTCCAAGTTCGAAGAAAATATCCATAGCGCATGTAGTTAAGTCATGCTGAGTCAAGATTCTGGGTCTCTTCTTCGAGTTTCTTCATCGCCTCGCGGCTACAACGCAACAATGAGCTTGCCGCTATATGACTGTAATGTCTCACCAAGGTTTGCACAAAGGATGTCCAAAACCGTCAGCATCTTGCAGTTCAACCTTTAAGGCCCTTCACCTGTATACAAGGAATATATAGGAATATGAAGGAATAAGCTGAATAATGCTGAATAGATCGAATTGATCGAATAGAACTTAACAACTACTTAATAGAACTGTTCAAATGTTCCAAAGATGTTCATCTGAAGCCGTCACTGCTCGCGCCTCTTCGGCCCTCCTGCGTTGCTTTTCGGCTTCAGCCTCGGCTGCCCGAACCTGCGCCTCCAATGACTCCCGGAGGCGTCGGAGCTCGCCCTCGAAATCTCGTTCGCTCCCGGGCTCTACCACCTGGACTGTTTCCGAAGTCTCCTCGCCACGACGTGCATATCTTTGCGTCGTGTCATTTTGGCGTTTATTTTCGTGTGCTATCTTCGTAAGTGAAACAGAGAAAAATCAATTGGGAAATTCAAAACAGCGGAACTGGAAACAATGATTAAAAGAGCTGACAAACTGTTCCTGGTGCCAGTCCTTTGCAATGGGTGTCAATGTATTGACTCCAGTCGACCGCATTGCCGGCTTTTCAGGCAGGACAATGGGTACTGGAAGAGGCAACTTCTGGATCATCTGTACTACCTCAAATGACGATGGAGGGACCTTTACACATAGCAAAAAATGCTTTGAAAAATAGACTGTTCATCCAATTCAACAGTTCCCTGTCCCATTCAAACTCCTGAATTCTGGGCGGTTGCCAACTCTCAGAAGACATTGGGCCTTTTAATCCCCTGGTTCGGCCCAAGGGGCCCTTTTTAGATCGCTTCCGTCTGTAAATGCTTGCCCAAGCTGGACCAAAAGGCTTGCAAGATCCGGTGACACATGCTTTCCTCAGGCAATTCAACAATTCGATGCTGAATGGCAATTTGCCAACTCACGCCATAAGGGGACGGACTGTAACAAAATGCCAAAAATGGTTGAGGACATTGAGGACCGGTTTTGTTTGCCTTTTCCTCCCGTAAACGAACGGCGTCATAGAAGCTGCTCTTATTGCCCTCAGCAAAGCAAATCAATTCACTTGGGCACTTGGCGAATACGAAGAAGTTGGCTGCAGTCAAGTCGCCAGCGGCCTTCAACCCAGTTTGGAATAGCTCAGCGTCCTTCGATCCCGAAGCCTTGTGCGGCGGAGTGGTCCTGCAATTTGTTTCACCTTTTTAACCTGTGGCAACAGAAGAGATGTCAAGAAACACATGATGGGAACGCATTAGTCGAAAGTGGCCTGGTGTTACATCTGCCAGCCAAAAAACACCATCGCAACTGAACCCGATTCACACTCGGCAGGCAAAATAGAGGTGGAAAATTTGGTAGCCATCCAATTGGAGACATATCTCAGGTGTTTAATTGGATTCTCGTTCACCTGTTTGAGTATTTTGAGTGAATTCTACCCGCTTCTCGCCAAGGCTCCACTACTGGCGTTGGTTCATCCACTTGGGACCCAGTCTCCACAGACTCAGGGATCTCCAGAACTGGTATAGCCTGGATTGCACGGAGGATCTCTGGAATTTCAAGCCCGCCAGATGCCTAAGCAGTATGCAGCATGAAATCTGGTCTGACACCTCTGAACGAAGCCAATTGCCCAAACGTGAGTTCAACCGAGGACCGAAGCTATGTTCAAGGTGATGCAATCATACTCTACGTTCACCCAGCTGTTTCAAAAGCAAGCTCCAAATTCATAAGCGTGAGCCAAACCCCTGGCAGGATACACGTGCAGAATTGTGAGGACATACTGTGATTGCTTCATGGTCAGCTGATGGCTGCAACTAGGCTGCAATTGATTCCCCAAGCCGCAAGAGAAGCGGCTTCAGTTCACCATGGGTGCGCTGTGACGAGGCCGTCAAGGATGCTTGCAACATTGTGATTTCTCTCTGTCCCAAAAGGCTCCTGAAAGGCGGGGCATAGCGACATGGCCTCAAAATAGCTGCCCAACACACTTGATTCAATTGCATACAGCTTGTCCTCTCCCACACATTCATCTAGAAGTATCCAAGCATATGAATATAAATGCAATGCGATACGATCTAGCTTTTTTCATATGCATATATGTAGTTGTACAAGATTAACAAACGTTTGACCACCTATTGAGTGTAAATGTGTGTAAATCCCCATCTTCCATTCCCGGCCCTTCCCTGGATATGCGTTTGAGGTTCGTTTCTTCTTGTATTGGCACTGATCGATCTTGCTTCATGGACTGCATCTTGGCCAAAAGCTCCTTGGGACGAATCGAAAGGTTGGAGAAAGGGAAAAGAAAGGCGGGAGGCTTCGGCATGGATTCTGCAAAAAAAACATTCTGGCGAAATTCAGGTGAAATAGAGGAAATAGAGAATAAGGTTTGAATCAAATAATATGTAAGTTCAGAAGGACGGAAGAACTAAACAACATAAGAATATTGAGAAGGATATTGATGAAGAAAGAAAACAAAACAAAACAAAACACTGGAGAAACAAAAAAACAAGGAACGATAGAAATAATCAAAGTTTCTCCATTGGGTCTCTTTTTTGCAACTGTCATCTGTGCCTCTGGTAGTGTTTGCTTTGTGGTCCTTTTCACTGATCTCAGGGCTTTTGTTTAGTGGTGTGTGTTATTGTCCAGTTTGTTTACTTTTCCAAACTGGAAACGTTCGAGACGTTCGAGAATAAGTGAGACTGGCTGACCTACTTCGAGCTAGACCTTGTGAGGAAATGCACTCACTCAAGCTCAGCTGGGGGTCTCTTTGCGCCTTTTTCAATTCCTTTATCTCTTCCAAGAGTGGGTCAACCCCATCTTTTCTCCATTGATCATACCTCGGAAGGGCAATACTGAGTGAACACGAGGAGCCGTGTCATATTTGCACAAAGCAACCCATTGAAAACTC
>CAMXCT020003502.1:491598-563352 GCA_947184155.2 Cladocopium goreaui
ATTATTCTCTTTTACTTCTGTTGCTAAGACTCAACATCAAACATCGTTGAGTATAGTTGGTTCGTGTTGGGACCAATTGTAGGGTTCCATGTTTTCGGGGTGTCAGTGCGGGTTCGCAAGATTTCAAGTGTTACGCTGTTACGCGGTTCACACTTGATTTCATTGAAAAACATGGCAGGTGAACACTCAGCTGACTCAGCCCAAGAATCGCACGTCGTTGGACACTGTTTACACACAAAAGGGGACAATGGGACGATGTGAAGCCTGTAAAGCCTGTGAAGCAATGGATACTTTGGCAAAGCCTTGATCACGTGATATCACGTACGCGACCTGGCCTATCGCAAATCTCAGTATCTGAGATGCAGCAGCCGGTTTGGCAATCTCAGAGAACTCACCATCTTCTTCCTGTGACCTGAAGCTAGCGTGTTCCCTGCAATCCACGGAAAACCAGCTGATTGATACTGCAACAGGAAGCCATTCATGGCTCTGATTCCCAATCAAAATATTTTTTCCGTATATGTTTTGCCCAAGCAGCAGCTGCGGTGAATCCTTGAATTCAGTTTGTACGCCAAGTGATTTTGAATCAGCGGGCCGGTAGAACCTGGTCAAACGATCTGCATCAAGGAAACGATGGAACGAAAAATGTGTCCAAAGACTTCGGTCCTTCATTCTAGGAATGACTTTTTGACCACTAAGTGTCAAACAATTTAATGGATCAACATACGACATCCTATGCAAATCATGCGTGAAATTGCAACACCAAGAAACGGATCCAAACCAAACTCCAACAAATTTCCGGAGTTGCTAATGTCGCAAATCGACTGCGCTGCCGGCATGGCTCGGAAGGTCAAAAAAAAGGCGACTGCCTACCCTTTCCCAATCTACACAGGTTCGAAACGGCTGATTGCTTTGCAGTACTGTGATGTACTGTGCAATGTGCCTATGGCATATGGCTGATGATGCTGTTCTCTGTTTCCACCAGTCACCAGGCAGTCGCATCACCTAAGTCAAAAGCCAAACGGGCTTTTGAGCCAAACCAGACAGAACTTGCAAACAACCGACATTCTGCATTTTCTGGATTCATTTGCACCGTTAAAATGGTGTTCGATGATGTTTCCAATTTCAAGCGGAAAAAACATCCCACACCATGAGTATTCTTTTATGGGCCCTGATGCTAGAAACGCAGCTAGGTGCAGGATTGCACCCCCTCAGAATGAGGATGAGGATGATAATGAAGATGATGACGAGGAAGCAGGCAGGGGAAGAGGAAGAGGATGAGGATGCTAACGACAACCGCCACCATCACCACCATCACCACCACCACCACGATCATCACAAGGAAGATGACCACGACAATCACGATGATGGATATAGCGATGGGGATGGGCAGGAGGAGTGTGACGATACAGATTGCAAGTATAATGTTCAGCATCGAACATGGTGGTGGTGATTGTCGTGATGGCGGTGGTGATGGCTGATCATAATTGCAGCAATTAAACCAGTCACAATTGCATAACCAAAAAAACAATGCCCCTTCCGCCCATCACTGACCAATAACCTATGACTGGCAATGACTGGCGGTCGTTAGCAATAGTGTTGGGCAATGACTTACAAGTTGTCGCCAACGCGTTTTTTCTCAAAATCTGATGTTAAGCACAAACAATGACCCACCATAATCCTCCACACCAACAGCAATAAAATCATATGTTGGTTCCTGGTTCGCTGCGTTGACCATTTGACCATACGCATATGCATGTGTATATATATTTATATATATATATACACAAGAAAAGGTGGCGCAAAACATGGGTGGTCATGAAGGTACGCGAACATAAATTTCCCAATGAAACCTTGGATCTTTTCTTGAGCAAACGGTTGGATGCAAAATAAGTTCTTGAACACCAAGAACTAGGACACTTCCAAACCCAACAACTGACGACCCACCAATGCAGTATTACGTACACATTTTTTTTTGCCTTGCTGTTGCATCGTTTGGTTCCCTTTTTGGAAAGGAACAGCATCCTGCTTAGATTGGTTTTTGAAGAGGCATTTGCATCGATGATGCCATGATTGTTCTGGAAAATGTCTGTGGCTGTGGTACACCTTCGGTTGAGGAATTGGACTTGTGGTTTGCCAGCATTGACAGCGCAAATGCACTAACGGAGACCCTACAGCACCAGGTGTTCCCGATCCATATGCGCGTTCATTCCCCATTGTTTATCCCAGTCCCTAACTCTTCAAATGGGGATGGGGCCGTCATATGGTTTTTTTCGAATGTAGAACAGAGGGGTAGCACATAGCGTTTAAAAAAAAAAACAATTCAATTCTGTGACAATTGCACATTTTTTATCCTGAGGATGAATCACGGTGTGTGCGGCTGCCATCCAAGGGATCACATGCGAAAACAATAACGCATCAGGCTGAAGGGGGCCATGTACTGAGGGGTTGTGTCGTGGTTTCGAATCAAATACGCAAACTCAAGGGGGCGTTTCATTTCACACAAATATGTTCCATGAAATGGCCAAACAAATTGCAAAACATGTTATGTATGAAAAATAGGGGTACCGGGTTTTTGTGTCGGCACCATCCCAAGGACCCCGAGTGGATGAAACAAACGGGGGGGCATGTCGTAGTGACCCTTGCCGATCTAGTCCAACCAACAAATTTCATCTAAATTCATCCAATTTACTCCAATATCATCCGTCAAGGTAGTTCTACGATTCTAACAAATCAGATGCGAATTATTCGTGGCAGCGCCTCCGTGGTTGATATCTACCGCAGGGTGCAGCAATGTGACGTCTTGGGCCATGTGTTGTTCGTCGTATTTAACCTCGCTGGGCTGCAACCACGGGCCCCCATCCAAAATAGAAAAATTGTTCAACCTGTTCGTCGTCTTGCCTTCGCAATGTTTGTTTTAGGATGTTGTCATGATTTTGTGCAATCTCATTCAGACGAATCAATACGATTTTGTTTTACAACTCCGGTTGACGTCCTTTGACGCAGCCGTTTCCCCCAGAGGCTTCGCCAGCAAGCTGCTTGAATATGCGGGGGACCCACGGCAAAAAATCCAAAAATTTGACAGGAATCATTCATCCATAGTTTGTCCCAGCACACCCGTGAATGCTTAACCCCGGCTGCCAAAGTCCAGGTGCTGTTCTTATATCCCTGGGCTGGGCAAACTGCGACGCACCAGTCCTAGACCCAGAAGTTGAAACTCAATACTTCAAAATTGACTGCTATTTAAACATTCATTCGTTGCACCTCCGACGCCTCCGATCACATGTCTGAATGTTCTGTGGTTTCGCAGCAGCAACGCCCGTGCCATCAGGAAACACAATTTGTTTGAAACAAATCGGAGCAATCGGGATGGCTGCTCCCGCTAGCATCACGCAATGGAAATTGAACAAGTTTCCGAACCAAAAGACTGAAAGCATGCCCTCAAACAAAAAATGCCGAGCCTTATATTCTGACTCGGCGCATTCACTTTGACAATTTCAAGCTGCATGCGTTGAGACGCTGCACCAGGACGCGGGGAATGTCACCCGAGCTCTGTCAGCTCTTTGCCTCTGCACAGTTCGGTCGGCAAAATCGCATTATGGTACAACCAAGTGGGTGCCTATGGTACGCTCAATCTGGACCAATTCTTGTCCCCATTGGTTCAGCTGTGACAAGGACATTGCGGTTCAGAAATGGAAAGGTTTCACACTGGTTGATGACTTCATTGGTTTGGCAAATCAGCTCGCGGCAGGAACTTCAATCTCGGGTTCATGAGTACGGCGTGCCTGGTCGCGAGCCTTAATGGGCAAGTTGATTGGTCTACCAATAGTTCGTCCGGGCCCCTTGGTAGATGATACTTCCTTACCACCACAAAAACGTCCTCGTCGGGAACCAGCTCTTGGAGATATTCGCGCCACAGTCGCAACCTCAGTTTCAGCACAATATCCACAGCTGGGGACAAAAATGCGTTACAGCAAGGCCAGAAGTCAATTAATGACTTGTCCAACCAAACCAAAGTCAAATTGTGCGTGAAAAGGGGTGAGACTGCCGCCTTCTTTTTACAGGGCAAGACCTCAAGTTCCATTGCTCTTTTCCACCGGACAATTTCAGGGCGTGGTACAATTTGAGCGACAATGCATTTCACAGTGGGTACACATCAAGTTCCATTGCTCTTTTCCACATGCTGCAAGGGTAGCGCTGTGAGTGAAACAGCGCAATCTTTGTAGCTGTCTCTGTGGCTCACATACCCCTACACCCAGCATCTCCATAGTTCTGGGCAACGGTTCTCTGGAAAATGGTTCTCACTGACAAGTTTGGTTTTTCTCAGGATATCTTGGCACGGCACGGCTTCGATGACAATAAGTTGCAAAGTTGCAAATGAGGCGTTGCGCAGGTAAACTTCTAATACCCTAGTCGACAGCCAGCGTTCTTTGCGCCTCACAAATTCAACATCTTCTGTGAACTGCAGCCTGGAAGTGGCCCCCCCCCCTGGCGAAGGGAGCAACACAGGCACTGGCAAATGGTTGCCTGAACGTTTCCTCACTGATATTGTTTGGCTACGATACCTTGAGCCAAGTGTGCTCCGGCACAATGCTGAGGTGACATGGCCAACGCACGGGAAAGACACCCATGTGGACACTCAGCCTATCTTCCTGCCGGCCGCCGTAACATCCACGGTCCCACAAAGTTCAAGATTGTTGGCCCTGCTTCCGACAGGAAGGATTGTTATCACCAGGCAAAGTATCCCGCGAAAGAGAGAGCAGCCAGCCACCAACATCCTTCCTCTTGTTTTTCCACCGGAGGAGTTGGGAGGGCCAGGGACATTTCGTTGAGATTTCGAGGCCTGATTGCACAGATAAGGATGGTGATCGATACAGTATGAGACCAAGAACGGTCCATGTCGCAGAAGATGTCAAGCAGGTCTACGCAGGTTTCCGGATTTTTTTCCAAGCAGACCCTTTAAGTCTAGGTGTTGAGTATGCACCGGCCAGCCATTAACAGATGTTACAAGAAGTCGGGTTTGTTGACCAGAAGAGTCTCGTTTTTTGCCACCACCCGTTTCCAAGAAGCACTGTTTGACAAGGTGTTGTGATTGACCACTTCTTGTTTCGCGAGAACTAGCTAACTTTCTGAACCTTGACCCTGTTTCTGCCTCCCTTCTTGAAAGGGCTGAGGGAACATACAAGCGGTGATGTCTTTGGCTCCTCTGATAAGAACACAATATAGGCGCTGGTGTCCTTTCAGGTAGTTCTTGGCGCACCTGCAGCAAAGCGGATCCCCATGATTTGCCTCATTTTTTCAAACTGCCTGGTTTCCATGCATCTCTCGAGTTTTTGCATCCAGACTCGCGGGAAACTGGGTTTCCGCCTTCATGTACTGGAAACAGACCGATAGTATCCTTTCAGAGATTTTTGGGTTTTTGGTTCCTCAATTCAGATGTGTCAGATGATGACGAAGATGTCTTGTTATTGGCACGGAAAGTTGCAGCGGAGTTAACTTTGGCAGCGATGTTGCGGCGCAGTATGACAGGGAGATATATGGGACAGATGCATTTTGCAGAAAGGTGCCATCACTTCCAAAAGTGTCCAAGGTGACTGTTGCCGAGGTTCTTTGGCTCGGAGGCGACCGACACGGGGCATACACCCTTTCAGACAATTTTGCCAGGAGGCAGGTGAGAACACGATATATATTAATATTGGTGAAGGTTTGGCCGGATCAGATTTGCTGATTCGCCTGCTCCATCCAGAATTCTTGCCTTTTGCTGAAACCCGGTTGAAGCTTGCAGAGGTTCCAGATTTCTTTCAGCTGCCCTTGCCCACGAAAACTTATGCATGTGAACAAGCACTATGACCTCAAAAACTTGTGTTTGGTAGAAATTGGGTTTCCACATGACCGAAACGAAGAATTCAAAAGTGTAATTTGTGAACCCGTTTGCACCACCTCCTCACCAGCCCAGCCCCCAGCCAGCCGGCCTTACCAGAAACCATTTCGCTTCAACCGGAGAGATCACCTCGCTTAAAAATTTGGTGGCGTTCCGACGCCCGATTGTTTGGTTTGCTGCACGGCATGAGGCTCTCGCCATGGCTTGGCATAGATAGCATTTGGATGTTTTTGCTGCGTCATGGTTTTGAAGAGCCATTCCTAGACTCTTGCGTTTTCCAACGCGTTCACCAGAAACCCTTGAACGCTTCGTTGTCACAGAATTTCACCAGAAGAACTCAAGATGCAAACAGTGCTGTGTACCAACTAGGTTTGCCGCCTTCCTTGCCCAAAAACTTCCAGCAATTATCAGGGGTAATAGCTGTGTGAGGAACCAGAAAAGGTCAAGATTGAGAGCGTCGTTGTCAATGACGTTGTGATAAAGCCTGGTTGGTGAACAGCATGGGAGCGGGATCGTGCAGATCCCTTGTCAGTTTGATGAAGGAATTGGCGTTTGATGGAGGTGATATAGAAAGTTGACGTCTTTGCTTTATATTTATATAGCTGTGTGGCAAAAAGAACCCACGGAAAGGGTGGCTCATCGGCCCGGCCCCGCCGGCCATCTCTTGTGCGTGCCTGCGCGTTCATGCAAGCCTTCATGCAAGCCTTCATGCCCACCAATTTTCAAGAGCGGCAGCAGGTTGGATTCAGTTTCTCATTTCGCTGTCTTTTTCACTTGCCTTGGACAAGCCTGTTGGACTTGGAATTTCCCTTTTCTTCTTGACTTCGGATTTGCTACTTTGGATTTCACCTGGATGTTGTGCGTGCTGCCATCATCATTTTGCCTCTGCCAATCCGCAGGTGGGTGTCCAAGTGAAACAAAAAAATGAACCCCTAAAATTGCGTAGGATAATTGCGGAGACCATCCTTTGCGTAGTTGCCTGCGCTGCTTTGATTCCTCGCAGTGCCAAAGCACCCAGCTGGAGCTGGCGAGACTGCTCGTGCAGCGCGTCGAGCAAGCAACATTCTGCAACATGACCGGGTTATTTTAGCTCCCAAGCATCAGAAGCGAGATGTTTTGGTGCAGGTTTTTAACGTTTGGCTGGCTGAAAATTTAAAATTTTTCCTTAATGAATTTGATTGGGTGACAGATGCTTGACGCTGAAACTGTCACCGATGCCCTTGTTGCGCACCGCATCAATGTCAGAAATTATATGTAAAATTCTCCGAACCAATAAATGCAATTTCCTCGTAGCGGCCTCCCAGGTCAATGCCGCTTGGGACCTTGAATTCCAGTGGGTACTCATCACCTCATCATCTCATCACCACATCACCCAATCACCCCATCACCACATCACCACATCACCGCATCACTTCATCACCACATCACCACATCACCGCATCACTTCATCACCACACCACCACACCACCACATCACCACATCACCACATCACTTCATCACCACATCACCACATCACCACATCACCACATCACCGCATCACCTCATCACCTCATCACCACACCACCACACCACCACACCACCACACCACCAAGCACAATCTACCTTGCTGACGCTGCCGAGTTCTGAACCATTGTTTTTGGCAGACATCTTCCGAGCGAGTCTCTTCAGCCTTGGTCACCAGCAACACTCCGGGGTAAACTCCAGTCAACACTTGGCGTCGGTCAGCGAGCACATGGATCTCAGCAATGCTTGCAGCTGAGAGCCTGGAGGCAAAGGCAACGACGCTGCCTGGACAAGGTGAAGCCACAGGAGCGTCAGGAAAAGGAGTGACTGAAATGCGGAGCCCTTGGAACACTGCAAGGAGGAGAGGAAGATGCGGTCACGGTGGTATTCGGAAACTGGCGAGTCGTATTCCGAAACTAAAATTTGGAAACTGGACAGTGGCATTCGGAAACTGGACAGTGGCATTCGGAAACTCGAAAGTGGCATTCGGAAACTCGAAGGTGGCATTCGGAAACTATAGGCCCTGTATTCAAAAACTGGGAGTTGTATTTCGAAACCAAAAAATGATAGTCGGAAACTGGGAGTTGTATTCGGGAACTATTATTCGGAAACTGGAACCCTGGAATTGGGAAACTGTCAAGATACAATCGCAGGACACTGATGTGAAATTTCCACCATCTGCTGAGCTCTTCAATGTTGATTTTTCATGAATGTAAATTGAAATTTTGTTCCATATGTTGGCCAGAGAGGTTGGCAGTTTTGATCCCTCATGAATGTAAGGTTAATTTAAAATCCTATTCAATATCTTGGCCAGGATGAGTATTGGTTCTTATGCCCATCAATGCACTGCTCAGATGGGGTGACATTTTGGCCCTAAAGTTCAACGGACTATACCCACCGATGTGCTGCTCAGAGAAGGTAGCAGTATGTAACAGTTTTGTTCCCGTATGAAGATAGGTTGAAGCTAAGATCCTATTCAATATATTGGCCAGGGGGTGGCAGTTAAGATCCGACACACTAGTTTCTGAATCTCACGACCTAATTCCTGAATCCGACGAGTAATTTTTCAATCCGACGTGCTGTCTCTGAATCCAGAGTTTCTGAATCCGACTTTGTTCACGAAGATGTCCCCGAGGCCAATGAAATAGGAAGATAATGGAAAATTCCAATCATCCAAACCAACCCAGGAGAATGACGAAGAGACCGAGGAACAAAGCACACGGAAGGTTTAGCCCTGTTCCGAACCAATGGGCAAAGCAAACCAATCCCCACCAACTGGAACCAACCCCCGTTTAAAAAAAAACGCCGGCTACAACTTGAGTTACGATGCATGTCACAGTCGCTCTTTTCAAGACAGCCTAAAACATGTACAGTTCAAACGTTAAGGTTTGGTTGCACATGCTCTGATAATGTTGTACCGGCAGCGCTCGGTTGAAGCCCCGCCACGGCAAATTCATCGCATAAATTTCCAATCATTTGAACCAGCTCGGGTAAAGAGTCGGCATACAACCAGGAGTTACCAGTTCTCCTTTCCCGGGCGCCATCGTTTCCTCCAGGCCAGCGTTGAACAGGATCGGAATTAATACTTTACCTTGTTTGACGACACGTTGTGTTTTAAAAAAAAATGTTTCCTTGCATTGTGGATTTCATACCAAAGTCTGTGTCGGCGCCTGGTGGGTTTATCTTAGGATTTTGGAATCTTGAAAAAATGCAGCATGTAATGCAAAATAAATGGGTCATAAAAATGCATGCAAAAAGCAAGTGCAGAAAGAAAATGCAAAAACAAAGGAAATCATAAATGCGCAAATAAAACAAATGCAAAAACACAATGCAAAACACATAGAAAAATAAAAAAAATATCTTGCAAGTTCAAAAACGCAAATTGCCGAAAATGTTTTTGGACACCCGTTTGATTCACATTTAGGGGGCGTGCAGGATATGCAGTCTCGGTTGCCTGGTTTTCATGCATTCAGGTTCTTGAATTTGCCTCACATTCAATATGTGCAAGCATGAGTTTCAGTTCGGTTTGGATTTCTGTCGCTGCATCAACTCTTGACTGGGCACATAGATTTTCAAGAAAGGGTTGGTGGTTGGCACCGCCCCCCAGCCCAAGTCCCAAACGCTGCTTTTCGCGAAAGCGGGGACCCATTTCCCAGTGGATGACCCTACCGACGGTTCATTTGTTTCGTTTTTTTTGCATTTATTTTGTTTCTGTTGTTGTTGTTGTTGTATTGTTGTTGTATTGTTGTTGTATTGTTTTTGTATTGTTTTTTTAATTGTTTTTGTATTGTTTTTTATTGTTTCTTAATTGTGTTTCAATTGGTTTTAAATTGTTTTTTAATTGTTTTTTAATTGTTTTTCAATTGTTTTTAATTGTCTTTTAAATGTGTTTTGATTGTTTTTAATTGTTTTTAATTGTGTTTTGATTGTTTTCCGATTGTTTTTTTAATGTTTTTTTTAATTGTTTTTTACTTGTTTTTTAAATGTTTTTTTTGTTTTTCTTGTTTTTTTTTGCGCCATTTTTTTGCAATTTTTTCAAAACGCGTCCAGTTTTGGAGGTCCCCAATTCGGATCAGGGACCTTCCCTTTCGGCTGGTCGCCTGTCCACTTGGCAGGCGTGAGCCTCAACATTGGGCGTTTTTCTTCGGCTTCACGGGTTCACCCCGGACCTCCCTTTTCAAGTTTAATGTTTCCTTTGTCTTCTGCGCAGGTTTTACTACCTTGTCCAGGCTAATTTGTTGTTTCCATGTGTGCTGCATTTGGCACTTTCCCTTTTCCCTGGTTGCATTTCATCTGCCTATATTCTCCACATATCATGTCGCCTCCTTCCAACTTGCATTGGTTCTTTCCATGTATTCTTCATTTGTCAAATGTGCCCCCTTCCAAGTTGCATTTGCTCTTTCTATTTTTCCTCCATTTGCAATTTTTGCCTCTTTTCAACTTGCATTTTGTTTTCCCATTTTTTCTGCAATTGTCATGTGTGCCTCTTTCAGATTTGCATTTTCCAATTCCATTTTTTGCATTGTTTCTCCATTTTTTCAAGATGTAAACATCCTAGAACAAGCGCAATTCGACAGCACAAAACAAAGTGCAAGCACTTCAATGTACACATCGGGAGCACTTTGTGCACGCAAAACTCAAAAAAAAAATGAATTCAATTTTGTCGGCAGTGTTCCGTAAATCCATACTTGCTTTCCACACATCGACGCCCATTCCAAACATTTCTCGATCATAATTTCGAAACAAACAATGCTTGTACCACGCCCAATGCATGTTCCACGCCCAACTTTCGCGAATGTTTTCTGTCCAGCATAATGCGCAATCGTCTGTGCATCATTTTGCTCAAAAATTTGGTGGGCGATCCTGACGAGTGAAAACGGTTATTTTTTCCATTTGTGAACGCCAGCAAGGTTTCCCACTTCTTAATAACATTTGACTAACCATTTTGGTTCGGATGGTCCGGTGGACAACATGTCCTTGTAAACACAACGCAACTGCATGATATAAAGGATGACCCCCACCATAATCACATCCTTTATTGGCACACATTCCGGCAGAACAATCTCAAGCCGTTTGTTCCGGTTTTTCTGGTTGTATAAGCGGATTAGTTTTGACAAGGTCGCCCTGTCGACAGGATGTGAACATAGTTGAACAAAGTTTCCCCCAGCAATCAACTTTTGAAATTCACGTTGTTGTCATGCACGTGGTTCATGTAATGTAGTGCATTTCTCTCGTTCCAGCCAGTCCACCGTGTTGAATACCACCTCTTCTAAATCGGAAGGTTACCAGCATGCATTGCAGATACTTGTGTCCAACCCAGCGTGGTAGTTTTTCCAAACTGGTTTCTAGCCACGTTTCGTCCAATTTTTTTTTGTTACCATACGTAATATTCCATGTGGAAAAAATGCAACCTGAGGATGGTTTGGAATTGTGTGTCACATTGGTTTCAAGTTCTGATCATGTGACTTCGTCGCTATACTGCTAGTCAAGCAACCCCTGGCCACGATACTCCCTACTGGTGATGGCACCTGCTGTTACGGAAACGTTTGCCCGCCCCGCATTTTGCGACGTCCAAAATCAACGGACTGATGACAAACACTTTTGAAACTCGAGGAGTGATCTTGGCAAATGATGCCACCTTCATCACCACACATATCGGACACATCATGGAAATGACATGGAAGCACAGCAGGTTGAAGACCATCCCGCCAGTGTCCACCGTGGCAAAAGTTTTTGTTGGCTAACCACCGCTCACGATACGTCGGAAACGAATCGTGTTTCAATCCGATGATTTGGGTCACTGATTTAATTTTTGATAAAATTTTGGATCCCATATTGCCTTGAGATGAAGCGTGACTGTTTTACTGTCATCAATTTTCACCTTCGCTGATTTGACTTCAATGCTGCCCACTAATGCGCTGATAATCCTGTCGCCATTGCCGTCGCCAAATATTTATGAGTAAGAATAATGATTCTGGTGATTGCATCAAGTTTAACCATGTTTCCACATTTCACTTGCTCCTCGAAATGACGATTCTCAATTGTCAATCCAAGTTTGTGCATCAGGTTCATTAAATCAGGTGCAATGTGTGATCCAGCGCTTGCAGTTGACGTCCGGCAGAAGACACTCTGATACTGAATTTGCTGTTTGGATCCGTCGAGAACACTGCGATCTAGCGCTTGCACTTGAGGTCCAGCGGGCAAAAACACTTTGCTCGTGAGTTTGCTGTTCGGGTCCGGCGGGGAACACTGTGATCTAGCGCTTGCAGCTGAATTTGATTGTTTTCCTTGATTGGCAAACGCCTCGGATATCACTGCTGTACATGCTCTGCAAGCAAAATGGAATTGGAGTAGTTTTCAACTCAACTGTCTGCACAACTGGACATGAACTGCATCTGCAAACATGTATGTACATGACAGCTATATATACATCTATGGCAGGGATTGCAACAACGTAAATTTCCATCACCCCGCCTCAATTTGACCATTTGGTCCAAATTGCAAATTTCAAATCCGTCAGACATTCATCTAATGTCTCATGGCAAATTGGGCTACGGATTTCACTCACGCCATTCAGTAGTCCAAAAAGTCCAAGCACATGTGCTCAGGTCACCATATAGGGCTCGAGGTCCAAGAACTGCTAGCTAAATCGAATAATGAGTGCACTCTGTCATCTCATTCTCAATGGCATCCATGGACAGCTGGTCGTTGCGCACGGCTGCTGCTTCATATTCAGCTCTCAGCATTTGCATGCGGGCAGCCAGGATCCTATTGGTCTCTCTCATGATGTTCTCCAAGTGCGTATCGGTATATCTTCGATTGAAGGCTGCAGTGTCTTCCTCATCTAGAGCTCCATGGTGAACCATGCGCCATAGCTCGTCATCTGAAACTTCATCCATTCCAGAGTTCTGATACCTTTCAACCTTTTGTTGATAGGTCTCATTTCTATCCTCAACTTCTGATTCATCCACTTCATCTGTCGTTGGCACTTCCTCTTCAGCTATCTCATCCAAGCCATGCTCCCTTCGGTATGCCTTCAGCATCGAGAGAACTTTTCTCAGGGCAACATCCATGCGCAAGGTTTGAAGACGTCCTTGAAGTGCAGCACCAAAATGAGCTGTCACCACCAAAAAGCCACCAAACAAGCAAATGATGGTCAGGAGGAACGCCATCACCATGCCAAAGGGCCCTGAAGTGCTCGAAGAGCTAGAAGTCAAAGGGTCAGCAGGCATTCCCATAGCCATCGTGCTGCTCAAGGCATTGGTGAGTAGCACTCGCATCAAGCTTTTGGAGGTTGTCCCATTAAAACCCATTTGTCTGAGGTTCTTGATACCAACACGTAGTATTTGTTGTTCTTCCAACTTTTCTGCAAAACTGGAGCCAACAAATTGGCTATTGGCCATGTTGTATACTTTGCATAAGTTCATCAAATATTGCATACGGTCTCGGGTCAATCTCTTTGTACCCAAATCAGATACGTTTTCCTTTGTACCAACTTTTCCAACAGTCATGAAACCCTCTTTGATTTTCACTTGCATCCACAGGATTCTAAGACTGATGTGTCTTATCCTGCCTACTCCAACACGGCATAGGAAGGCTCTCACAGCAGAGTTGTCCATCGCCAAATGAACTTTGATGTCGTCCTTGTCCCCAATGGAGAACCTGAGACAGTGGTACATCAAAATTGCGTCACTAGTTGCTGACGCAGCTGAGTATATTTCTGCCTCTGCTGATGAAAGCGCCAATGCTTTCTGAGAACGTGATGTGGAGTAGAGAAGACATCCAAACAGAAATAAATATCCTGAAGATACTGATCGACGTGTTTGTTTGTGTTTCGCCCAATCTGAGTCACTGTAAATCTCAGGAGTATAGTCACATGGATTGTAGTGAAGCAGTCCTTTGTGGGCCTCATACTTCAAAACCATCGCATGCTCAGTGCATCCCAAAAGATACTGAGCCAGGTGTCTCAAGCAAGCCATTGCCTGAACAGAAGGTGAAGACATACTTTGTGAAAGACCTCTGATAGTATATTGACATTCCACGTAGTCACTTGATATATATAACAAGATACCAATGCATGACCTATAGACACTTGCATCTCCAGCATTCAGCTTGGCAGTCGTGTCAGGCTCATCCAGCATCGGGTGTCCTGGTGTCTTCTTTGGTTTCAAGCGTCGATTGATACAAAGTAGATCGAAAAGACGTTCAAGATGTTTGGGATGACTCTGAATTGCCATCTCGTCCTGAGATCAAAGTATGCTTTCTCTTCAGAAACGTAAGCTCATCATTTTCCTTGGACATGATCTCACATGAAATCTTGTACTTGGAGTTCAAAGCTGGAAGCAGTACATCGTCAAGGTACTTTCGGGTACTCAAACACAAAACATCATCAACGTGCAGCAGCATCAAACATTCACCATTTGGAGACCTAAGCAAACTGGGGTATGCTGGAAAATCATTGATTTGAAGTTCACTGCTCAGAAAACCACTGAATGCCTCGTGCCACATCTGCGAGCCATTTCGTTGGCCAGGTAGGACTTTTCCAAGCATGAAATCCATTTTCTCACCTGTGGCAAGTTCACATGTCACTTGTGTCGATTCTTTCTGAGGTACCATCAAAAATGCGTCTGCAATGTCAATGGCGCAGAGAACATATCCCAATGATTTCCACTTCATAAACAAGGTCGGTAAAAGCCTTACTGTCAGCACTGATGATGCCGGGCTGAATAGATCTTGCCGCTCAGGTGACAGCCAAGCAAATTCTCTGGCCACATACCTGGAGCGTCGCAACCAAACATGAACACCGTTGATAAACTTGTCACGCCATGTGCGTACCATCCTGGTTGTCAACTTCTTTGGAATCTCATCGCCATAGGCGTAGGTGTCAGCAGGGATCGAAACTCCCATCGACTTCAACCTAGAAATCTCAAGTTCATCGGCCAAAATATCAAGTTGCAAAAGATCTTCATCAGAAAGTTCTGGTTCTAACTTCGTGTAAGGGATTGAAAGTTTCTGCAAAATGTCACTGGTTGAATCTGTGTCGCCATACACATGTGCATCTCCTGGGTCATCATCGCACAGGGTATATTCATAGGCTTCGAGGCTTTCAACCTCATCATTTTCGAAATATGTTGCATGGGAATCATCTTCATGTTCCATGAGTGCAAGAATACGGGGATGCTTGGCAGGCCTTTCCACAGTTTCATCATCACGCGCATGGGCTGCTCGTGGAGCAACACTAGGCATAGCTGCATCGCCACTACCTGAGGCACTTGAAGTAGCTGGCACATCAACTGGAGTAGTTGGAGCGGCTTCCAAAGGTGGCGTACTTGGCATACTGAGTCCAATCTGTCTTGGCAAAGTCCCCGCCTCAGCTGATACTTCCATATGCTCATCAAGAGCTTGTCCTGTCAAAGCTGGGGCAGCACTAGCAGGTGGTCCAACCACTCTGGGAGACTTTGGAGCCTCATCGCCAACTTCATCTGGAGTTGGTGGAATGCCCATCACAGCTTCAGCATCAAGGTCTCGGGGCCTTGCCGGTGGTAATGACAAAATGGGTGGCGCAGAAATTCTCTTTGACAAAATGAGTTGTGCTCCAAGTGAAGCATATCCAAACTGCCATGGTGAAGCCTCCACCTCGCCAACCATCTGCGTATCCCAAGGTTTCGGGAGACGTCTAACGCTCCTCGTGACAAACAACTGAGGACTTCCAGGAAAAGCAATAATATGAACATCATTGCTAACTGTCTTTCCTAGCCATATGCCCTTTGTCCAAGTCGGGGAACCTTTTGTAGATAACTTAAAAAATCCAAGTACACGCTCACCAAAAAGTGCCAAACGTCCGGTGTATGGCCTATTGGCACATAGTTCATAGGCCGTGTGGCCTTGGCGTACCACGAATCTGCTGTGTAACCAGCAACTGTGAAGCAAAGCCCATTGGTACAACGGGTGGTGACATCCTATCACCTCACCAAGTCCACAACCCTTTTCGATTTGCTGGATCAAAAGGTTTGCATGCCTTCTGATCACCTTCACAGTGACTTCTGCAGCACCATTCGAAGCATGACTTCCTGGAGGAACTGTCTCTTCAATGATTCTGATTCCAAGTGGTCTGCATGTTTTCTTAACAGCTTCAAGCAAAGAAAGTGTTGATGGCTCCTGGTCGCATCGAAGAGCATTTGTTGATTGCCCAAGCCAAACCAAAAACCTACAAAACTCAGTGCAGAGGTACTGCAAATGTCGTCCTCCCTTCTGCGGTGTTGGAACCACATGCATAGCACCTGAATGACGATCGTGAATAAAAAGACCACAAGCTTTAGGTTCATGCTCCGTCCGTGATGCAAAACCAAAATCAAAACTGACACATGTATGGGCACCAGCTGGTTCATCTCTTTGGGCTGGATGTCCATCTTGTTGTGACCTGTTTGCAATACATAGTTCACACCAAGCTGCAAAGGGTTGATGAGTTAAATTGTGATCTGCAATCTCTTTCTCAGTGGGTTCAGCCGGTACAGATTGAGAATGCACAGGCCTTGCAAGGTCGCCACGTAATTGCTGTTGAGCACCATGAGCTGCAATCAACTCCTGGGCTTGCAAATGATCCCAAATACGTTTGAGGCACTTTGCTTTTCCACCACGTCCAGAAATACCGAGTGATTCACATGCTGCAACCAAAGTTTTGAGAGGAGAGTTGGAGTCCAGTCTCAAGCCATCAATGATCACTTCGTTGTTGTCCACCTCAGCGCCTCGTTCAGGCACAGGTTGTTCAGCTTCATCTGCAGCTGGTACATCATCCATATCAGACCTAGCAGCAGGAGGTACAACACGCAAAGGAATTCCACTACGTGGGGCTATGACAACATTGTCATCATGTAAAGTGAATCCCAAAAACCTCTGGTGGCACAGTCGCAGTATGAGCAATAGTGATCACTTCAGTCACCGGTCTGTTGGCCTCAAAAAGGACCAGTCATGGTTCTCAAATCACTGATGTTCTGACAAAATTCATCGAGCTCCCATCATCCAAATGTATGAGAGTTGTACGCAACCACAACAAACCATCACTGGGGCACAAAGTACTGTCAACATGTTGATTTGCATTGCTTTTGAGTGCAGAAATAGAATCACCAAGCTTGACCCAACCAGCACCTAGAACCGATAGCGCTCGACCCAACGTCAGAGCTCGAACGTGTTCAGCATCATCGTAGGTTCCTGCATGAGTGGAAGAAGATGGATCATCTGTAGATAGCATCCGAATGACTCCAACAGCACAAAGAGAGTTGCGCTTGAAGTGCACAGGGATCTGCTTGGAATTGCGCACCAAATACATGCTACCGTCCTTATTGGTCTGTAGGAGCCAACCAGCTTTCAGCAGTCTGCCCATGGAAATCAAGGGTGAAGTAACTGCAGCTATGATAAAACGTTCTCGAAAAACCACTGATCCAAACTTCACTTCAGCAATCCTGACACTTTTAACCTGAATAGGCTTACCTTGTGCATCAATGAACTTGGAACCATCAAATGACTCATCAGCATAGCCTACATCACCATACGCAAGTGGAAGCACTGATCCATCTGCGCCAGAATCAAGCACCACCTCCACATTGTGATGATCTGAGTATCCAACCGTTCTGATATTCTCAATGGTGCAAACGTCATTGGGCTCATGCATGAAAAACTGATCATACTGTTCAACATTGTCATCCAAACACATCCAAACATCGTCATGGTCAGAATAAGATATGTCAAAACAGCTGCAACACGCTGTGTAAACACCCTCAGCTTCTGCGGTGTCGTCCCAGCCAAACCATTCGTTTAAATAGTCTGTAGAAACTTGTGAAAACATGTTGCATGCACCAAAGGAGTCATAACCAGTTAGATCTATGATTTCAATATCTTCATCCAAATCTTCTATGATGGGTCCATGTGATTCATGAAGTCCAGTGAAAAGACGCACAGAGCCGTTCACACCAGAAGAGCTAGCAGCACCACTGGTAGTCGAAGAGTTGCTTGAGGCGCTGGCTGCATTGTTCGAAGCATTGGGTTCAACCTATAGTTCACATTCTTCTGATCACCACGGCCATGAAGTTTCCAACAGTCACGCTTGAAGTGGCCGTACTTCCCGCAGTATAAACATTGGTCACTGGCAGTTGCAGTACGAGTGGAGCCCTTGTTGTTGGACTTGCCTTTTCCCTTGTCGCTCTTGTTCTTCCCTTCACCCTTGGTGGTCTCTTTACCCTTAAGGGTCTTTCCTTTTGATTTTCCTTTATTCTTCCCTTTTTCAAACCGATCTATCTCCATGGGAGCCAAACCACTATTGTTGGAGGATTGATTGAAAGTCTGATTTTGACTTTGGGGCAATTTTTTTTTTCCGTCCAACGCCAGATGACTCTCGCCAGGTCGTTTAACAAACCGGAAATACAATTGCATTTTGCAAATTCAGCGAATTAGATCTGTAGCAACTTCAGTCTTGTCGACCGTGTGCAATCAAAAGAGAACTGATTGGATCGATACATAATCCATTGTGCTGTCACCGTGCAAAAACAGGAAAGCAGACAGCGAAAACAAAAACAAAACAAAGCGCACAAGAACAAACAAGACAAAACAACAAAAAACAAGACAGCACGGCTGGTGGTCAGCTGATCAGTTCATAGTCCTTGCAATGTACAAGAAAGATGATAGCTTTGTATCACCAAGGGATTGGTATGGCAGAGGTAAAACAAAACAACAAACAAAGAAAGACCACAACTATGCCATACAGAAATCTGTGAGCCAGGAATCAACAAAAGCACAATGCGGAAACCAAGGCTCCCCCCAGCCAGGAGCCTCGAGATCACAAAGTGCAGCCGCACGGGCAACATTCTCACAGATTGTTAGATATGATCCCAAAGCCAGTGATGACACAGTCATATGGCACATGGGAAAGAGGAAATAGAGGTAGTGTTTTGACTTTGGGGCAAAATGCCCAACTCTGAGTGAATCTTGCCTGGGGACCATGAAGTTGTAGCGCGTCATAGCTCACCAGCATTGCTCTCACTTGGTCATAGGTTGACGTCTCATTCAGCTGCAATTGCACATGCGGTTGAATTGCCTTTGGCAGCGCACGCACAAGCACTGAAAGCATGATGTCATCTGGAATATATTCTGCACGCATGCGTTCTAGGCCCAACACCTGGTCCAGCAAGGTTCTGTCTTTTGTAGTGAAACTCGGAACACCCATCAAGGCAGCTAAATTGAAATTGCACGGCTTCGAGTCCTGGCATGAACAGCTGGCATAGTTGTCGCCAAACCTCAAACCCATTCCTGTTGCTAACTTGTCGAAGAAGACGGAGGGGCTTTCCTTTGGGAAGGAGGCCAGTCAGTATGCTGTAAAGCTGATTGCATCTATCTTTCACTTCTTGCGGCTCACCATCCACGCTGGAAATTGGGGTCTCAGCATGGGTCACCTCAACTCGATGAAGGTTCCGTCTCGAAGTGCTTGTTGCCGTAGAACAGCCAAGCCTTGAAACTCACATTGAAATCCTGCCACTTTGCCAGATCTATTAGCTTGTTGGTCGTGTAGAGCCACCACAGCGTTACTAGCAGCTCGTGCAGCGTCTGTCGCCGCTTGAACCAAGGATACCACATCCTGTTCTGTCAACGAAGCCATCAGCTATCAGCAACGAAAGACCTAAGTCCCTTTCTTTGAGCCCTCACCAGGTTGCAATGTCTCCTGGATCATCGGGCTCCGCTTCCATGATTGTTTTCCTTGATTGGCAAACGTCTCGGATATCACTGCTGTACATGCTCTGCAAGTAAACAGGAAGGAGTAATTTTCAACTCAACTGTCTGCACAACTGGACATGAACTGCATCTGCAAACATGTATGTACATGACAGCTATATATACATCTATGGCAGGGATTGCAACAACGTAAATTTCCATCAGAATTCCGTCGGAAGAGGAGGAGGACGTGGAAAAGGAGGAGGCGGAGGCCGGACAGCCAACATAAAATCTAACAACCTCCACCTGACATGTAAGGAATAAGTTGAAATCAAAAAAACAGGAACCTGTTGAGGGGGTCGCCTCAACGTTCTCGCATCTTGATCAAAATTGTCGCATTTTTTGATATTGTTCCGCCTTCACAAAATTTTGGTTCAAGCAAACAAATTTTCAATTTACCGGGATTCACATTTCGTTCCGGTTGCATGAACCGTTTGGGGCCAAGCCAAGTAGGAGAAAGCAAGAGTTGATGGGTTTCGATATGTTTGCTGTCTGGTTGACCGGTGTCCTTCCCAATAAAAGATTTGCTTATGAAGGATGGTCATAGCCAGATGCTGCTATCGCCTGTCAAAACCACTTAGTATCAGGCCAACCGAAAAATAATTTCTTCTGCAAACCATGTTCAAGTCACAGCAGACATCTCATCTTTCTTGAAGCTGGCCTGCGTAGTTCTGTAGGAATTTCGAGGTGCTGCTCCTCGTAAAACTTTGCACCGCTAAGTTGTGCCTTGAAAACCAAAACAAAACCTATCGCGATCAAAGTTACCCAAAGGCTTTTCCACAAATAAACAAACGTGAGTCAAACTCTCCGTGCTCTCTCGCTCAAATCACTCCAGACAACAAGCAACGCTTCAACACACACTCTGTTTCTCTTGCTCGGGCTTGAGCCAACGAATGTCGTTGGGTATTCAGTTCAAATACTGTTTAAAGGTGACAAAAACCAAGGAGGGGTTTTTGTCTAAACTGCAAACTGGATTCCAGTCTTGACGAAATTCCGAAAAGCGATCCACTGAGGATCAAAAGCTTTCATTCGGTTCTCAAACTGTTGAAATATTTCCAAACTGTTCAAATAATCTTCGGTTTCCTACAAAAACATCACAACTCTCAACTACAAAACGAGACGAGTGCAACCGCAGTGTCGGTTGTGCTCGTTGAGTGTCATAAAATGATCTATGCCAATGCTTCATAGAGCATCGAAAAACATCCAAAAGTATATCTTCCACAGTTGATATTCGGTCAAATCAAAACTACAAACTACGATCTGTCCATGCACAATCGTTCCACGTCGAAATAGGCTCGTCCACAGACGATACTTGGTGAAATCAAAACTGTGCAACGTCACTGATCTCTCAGCGCTATACCAGGTAGGATTTCCACACCCCCTCTCGATGAGAGGTCAGTATGGAGTCTTCGTCCAATACGTAGTGCAGTCAATGCAATGCAATGCAATGCAATCCAGAAAGTCATGGCGTCCCATCACAATCCAGAAAAATCTAGTCCTCTGACATACCTGCAATAGAAGAAGTTGACGAAGCAGTTCTTCGCTGGCGAGGTACTGAATCTCCGAATAAAACCTGTGTAGAATGTTCCATTGTACAACATGCAGTACACCTTGCATATTCAGTCACCGGCAGACTCTTGAAAGTACGACAAAATCGGGTCAAATGAAACTTCTGTCCTTGTTCAGAAACAAAAATACATTGCCCAATCTCAAAAGTCGAAGATGAAATACGGCAGATTTCACAAATTGTAAACCCTCTCTTCACATTGTCCCAATCTGGATAACAACGACAACGGCGATCAAGATGATAACACCTCTCCGCAGTTCCAACGTACAAATGATAAGAAGACGAAGTCTGAGCTCTGTGCATTTGTCTGAAGTCTGACGTTTCACCTGCTGTAGCCTGAGTATATTCAGCCTGAATTGTCGCATCCCTCAACTCTGGACTAACTTTCTCAATAACTGTCTTACGTTCCAGTGCTCCACAAAGCCAGAATGTCACAACTGTCCCTAAAGATCCAATCATCACTCCAGTCAATGCAGAAAATAGCACCACAATGAGAAGCTCATCCATGGCTGGTGAACGCGGCGCGGCCGGCCCGGGCTACACGAAAAAGAAAACACACACACACACAACAGAACAAAACAACTGGAGTGTGAGCGTCCTGATGCGAGCACTCTCTCAACGGAGTTGATAGGCTCCTGAAACTAAACTGATGTCATCACCTGATTCCTGATGACAAGACTTGAGAGTTCACTTAGTGAAGTCTTCACTGAAAACTGTGCCTGACAATCGAATGCCCCTGAATCCGCTGTGAACCATGCAAACATGCAAATTCCACTGAACGGTTCAGCTGAAAAAGAAAACTGTGCTTTCCTGAAGTCAAACTGCTGACATGACATGCAAACTGCAGTCAATGACAAACAAAATCACGATGTTTCTTCCTGTTGATCAATCCAACGAAGTGCAATGGCACGACAATAGAATCTGGCAAACTTATATGAGTATCTTTCCGTCATCGAATAGTTGACCTGATTCAATGGAGCGTGGTCCTGAGTACACTTACACTGAAATCTCTTTCCAAGACCTGTGGCAAGTACTTGATCCGAACATGCAATGCGAAAGACTTTACCAATAGGTTGTCCCTGACTAGTTTCCAAACCCATGGCACATGCAGCACAATCCGCAAACTTTTGCATGTCGTGGTCAGTTAGAAACTTCTTCAATCTCTCGTCTGACCAAAAACGGTTCGATTTCGGAAGCTCCAGAGTCACAGCACTACACACATTGCTCATGCCCTTGATATATGAAACATATCTCTTGCAATGATCAAGAAGCCTGAAATATGCTTCCTGAGCTGGTTTCCTGTCTTTCTTGGATAAGTCCAACAAAGGGCTACCCCCAGTACAGGGAAGAGAAATGTGTACCTGAATCAGTTTCTGTGAGTCCGCACTACCGGAAGATCCCTCAGCAAAGCTCTTCAAGAACTTATAGGCCTGACGTTGAGTTGAAAGAAGCTCCAAACCGGCATGAATTCCAATGTAACTGGATCCAAACTCCCTAGAAGCATTTTGAATCACTGAGTCAACACCACAAGCAAGCTCCAAAATCAAAAGATTTCCACCTGAATCAAACATGGTCATACTTCCATCTTCAGTCACACTGCAAACACCTGAACGAGTTGGAGTACGAGATCTACCTGAGTTTTCACTGAGGCTTGGACTGACTTCGGTCCCGTTACCAGGCCCCGTGGGATTTGCAGCTGCCGGAGCTGGGGTTGCAGGTGCGGCCGGAGCCGGGGTCGCAGGTGCGGCCGGAGCCGGGGTCACTGGTGCAACTTGGGCAGTCGGCCCCGCCAAACGGAGCTGCCCCGTTCCGATAAGTCGGAACAATCGCAGATTCACCTGCGAGTTCAGCAGTCCACTCCCTTGGCATGCCACACAAACCTCTGTCTCGCCTCCCACCGGTGCTGGCGGTGGTGTCTGTGGCAGCGGTGATATCACCGGAGCATTCGACCAGTGGGTTGAACCTTGTCCTGGTGCTTCTCCTGCCACAAGGGAACCTCCTGCTGGAGATGTAGGCGTCGGAGCTTGTGAGCTCGCTGGCGTCGGCTGGTGCACTGTCAGTGCTGACAATCTTCCAGATCCCTGTGCCGCGACAAGATGAGCATCACCATGTCCAACACTGTCTGAAACCGGCGTCACGAGGTCCACGGCTGTGATCGGGGTCGCCAGATCCACAGTCGCAGGTGGCGCCTTAGCTGCCTCTTCCACGACTCTCCCAACCGAGCCTCTGATCTCTGCTGCTGGCTCTGTCGCTTTGGACTTCTCTGTCGCTTTGGACTTCTCTGTCCCTTTGGCCTTCTGTGGCACACCTTTCACTGGCGGTGTCTTGGTCGGCGGCCTCTTGGGTGGCGTCTTGGGTGGCGTCTTGGGACGCCTCACATCAGGTCTGCTCGATGACGAGGCAACTTCTCCTGGAGGTGGGTCCTGGCTAAATTTAGCCGGGAGTCTCGGCGCTGGTGGCGGCTGCATAGGTGTAGATGTCGCAGAAGTCTGCGGCGGAACACCTGGTCTGCTCCTGGCAATCTTTGGACTCCCACACATTGGAGGTGGAGGTGGCGGTGGCGGCAGAGATTTCTTCGTCGTCCCCACTGTGCTCATAGTTCCCAGGTATTGTCCGCCCACCTGAGATGCCGAATCTTCTGGACGGACATCGTCAAACTCCGAGGTCTCCTGAGGAATACTCCCCATATTTCCCTGAAGCCTGACTCGAGGCCGGGTCTCCCCTGCCCCCTCGTACTTGATGACGCCCTCAGTAAGAGACACTCTCCTTATCTTCTGCGGGCAATTGGCACTCAAGTGCCCCTTCTCACCACACTGGTAGCAAGTACGAGTCTCAGTAGGGTACCTGGAAAAACCTGACTGCGCAGTTCGAAACTTCTGCTCCCTGTCGATTGGCTTGACTTCCATTGTCTCTCTTCTGCCTGAAATAGGGTCGAAAAAGCTTCGAACTGGCATATCTCCTCCACGAGCTGGAATCTCAAAAGCTGGTGCAGGCTGAGCACGCTCTTCTCTGGCAGTCTTCTTAATCTCTTCCCACTTCGCCTTCTGGCGTCTCTTCGTCTCCTGGTTCTTGAAACGGTTCTTCCCGGGTACCTTGGCAGTTTTCCCAGGCTCTGTTTTCACCTTGGTGATCTTAAGACGCCTCGGCATGAGCTTGGCTGCAGGCCTCTTGGGCATTCTCTTCACCTGAGGTTTCCTTCCAGATCCAGAAGACGGCTCACCTGATGGCTTCTCTCCTGAAGTGGCTTCCCCTGTAGCTTGTCCACCTGGAACTGCTTCCTTGGTGTCCGGTGTACCTGAAACAGTCACAGCTGGCTCACCTGATGGGGCTCGAACCTCATCAACCACTGCATCTCGGCGCATAACGCCCCCAGTTGGGTCCTCTCTTGGCTCTCCTGTCGTCCAGTCCACACGAGTGAACCCTGAGACATTGGACCGTGTGTCTTCCTCTGCCATCAGCGCGACAACAAGAGGCAAAATGTCCGGGTTTGTCAAGGTTTCTTGAGCAAACACAGCTTTCACATGACGAAATGATCTCTGATCTCCTGAAACTTGCAGTTCTTCTTCCAAAACAAACAAAATCAAACGTTCTCCGCACAAAACGCAGTTCCTGTTTGACAAACATGAAATTGGTTTCGAATAACTGTTGTCACAAACTTTCAAGCAAAAACCAAGGATGTTCGAAATCAAACTGAAATCAACTTTCACAAATCCAAGCATGTTCCTGTAAAATAAAAACTTCTGAGTTGGCAAGCACTTGGTAAAACAATCCGCTGGGTTCAAAGTTCCTGGAACATGCGACAAAAGCAAAACTTTGCGATCCATCAACTCTCGGAGCCAATAAACTTTAATCTCAATGTGTCGGCTCTTTCGTTGCAAATCAGATGCTTCGAGAAGCATTTTCCCTGACAAACTGTCGGTCTTGACGACCAGTGGAAACAAGTATGAAACTTTCATAGAGTCTTCGTCATCAGACTCTGCTTCGTCATACCAAGTCACCCGAGCGTCCTGAGGGATAATGTCAACCCATGGATACAAACGACCAAGCACAAAACCCAAAGTCCTGAGCAAGCCGATTCCTTCCTGAACACCTGACTGTAATGCAACAAGCTCAGCCTCACAGGAGGAGAGCGTCACAGCTGACTGGTGCCTGCTGAAACACTTCAAACACTGTTGAAAGATGAAGCAAGTACCTGAAACAGAACGACGTCCAGTACTCTTCATAGGTGCAAACCCAGCATCTGTGTACACTTCCAAACCTTTCACATCGGGCAAAGCAAGCTCTTCTGATGGAAAACGCAATGCAACATCCATGTCAGTCATAAGATACCTGAGTACAGCACGCAAACATTTTTCATGGGTCTCAAACGGTTGTGCCTGACCAGTTCCAAGCATGCTGACCAAAATCAACAAGTCTTGGCGAGTTTGGCAATACCATGACAAACGACCTAGAACTCTGCGAAAACGTGCATGTCCTTCTGCTGACAATGGTTGGCTTCCTTCCTGTTCCAGAATGGGACGCAAATCCGGAAATGTTGTGCTTCCCTTCTTCAAATCAAACTCAGCAAAAGCTTCATCCAAGTACGTTGGATCCACCTGCATGTTCAAAGCAGATGAGCCTGGCCTTCGAAAGATACTTCGACCAAGGAAACGCAAGTGTCCCCCTGTCAAACCAACGCGGCCAGTCTCTCGAACCTTGACATGAGCTGATAGTGCAGTCATGAGGGTCTTGAGAGCTGATTCCGAAGTGGTGGCAACAAGCAAATCATCGACGTACGCCATGATGACGATGGGTGCCTGATCTTTGCCAACCATTCGACCAACATACAAACAAGGCTCCACAGTACCTGAAACCACTCCAATGCTCTTGACAATAGATGAAAAGAAAACGATCCATGCCTGAGAGGCAATTCTCAAACCGTTGATGCCTTTCTCAGCCAATAGAAAAATTGGTTCTCCCTTCATAGCTGACATGGAGTGGCATCCGGAGAATTTCTGGTCGCTCCAATGGTGAGTTCATAAACGCCTGAGAAACGTCCAACCCTGCCATAAACATGGCTTGATTCCCAACACTCCACGCCCCACAAGCAACTCCAAGAACCATCCTGAGTGCTTCAATACTGGGCGTTGGGCTAGAGATGCCCTTGGCGACGATTCTGGCGCGCACACCTTCCTGAGCTTCCTCTTTCTCGTTGGTAACCCACCTTGTGCCAATGATGCGCTGGCCACTCTCTCTCGCCACATTCTCAGCAAGAACCTGACCTGCACCAACAGCAGTGAGTCCACGAATCTCCTTCTGCATGGCCAAAAAGGTTCCTTCAGCTGGCAAGTCCCTGAGCGTGACATCAGACACGGCTCCACTGGGCTTCCAAAGCTTGATCTTCTGACCACAAAAATCCATGACGACAACTCATCGCAGTAGCCATCGTACTGAATTGACTCCACTGAAAACCGATCTCGTTGAACAAGTTCTGGTGATGTCAACATACCCACATGATATGGCTGCGCCATGCAAACGTCAACCATGGGCATGTCACCAACGTCCTCGGTGGCCATTTCAACGTCCACAGGCTCGACTGGGTCCGGAGCCAAAGATGGAGAGTAAGAACCATCTCTCACCCCACCTTCCTGTACCGGAAGATCCTCCAGATCACCAAGCGATGGCTTGGCAGTTTCACCTGACACAAACTCAGCTTGTCGCTTGCGACATTCGGCAGAGTGCCGGGTACCTGGAGCATTCATACCTGATTCACAACTTGGACAACGGCGCGTCGGGGTCATCCCAGCAGGCAAACCTGGGATGCGCGGCAATGGTCGTGAAGGCACGGCCACAGCCGGGTCATTGGGCTCAACTATTGGTGGTTGCTCCTCAGGCTTGTCGGGCAAAGCTGGCACTTCTCCCTTCTTCTGGTTACGGATCCAATTCCAATAGCGCTCACAGCACTTCTTGGAATGTCGACCTTGTCGAGTGGCACATGAACTGCATCCTTCAGTTCGTCCATGAGCATCAACCCAATGTCGTGGAGGCTGCACCTGATCTGGAAGTCGTGCAAACTCCTCTGGCAAAATCTCAACGGGTGCCCGATCAACAAGCGATGGATGATCACCTGAACCTGAGTGACAAACAAAACGTTCAATGAGATCTTGTGGATACTCAATCGGAAAAACAAGTTTCAAACTCTTGGCTTGGAAAAACTTCAGTTCATCAGCAATTTTCGCACAAACAAAATGAGCAACCGAGTTCCTGACAGGATACAAATATGCAGCAGTGACAAACCGTCCAATACTGTCAACACTTTCTGGGGTCTCTGCAAGAACCCTAGAGCAAAACATGGCGGAAATTCGAGTTCCTTCAGATGTGTTCCTGAGCAATTCCTTTCCAGTCTTTCCTGTGTTCTGGATCTTGCCATGGAGGTTGTGCATAGCAGTCACATACCTGGAAGCGGCCTCCCAGGCAACCAAGCTGTCGACCAAATCCAATCCGGCCTTGGCCAGTTCCAAGCGCAAAACAGCAAGAGCTTCCTTGACTTCTCTCACACCACGCTCTACTGATCCAACCGTATCATGGTTCTGAGGTCCAGCTTTGTTCACAGTGTACTCCCTTGGCAGGCAAACCAGATCTCCGCAGAACAGTCCCGACTTCGTCCTGAGCATCTGTCCTGAAATCAACTGGCGGTCCTTCCAAAGTTTCAAGCAAACCAAACTCAGCTAAGATCTGACGCAAATGCTGGCCTGTCACCTGAACATTCTCGCTCACCGCAGTGACACCAAGCAAACCTGAAAACACCTGACGCAGCAAAATCATCTTGAACTTGCTCTCAACCAAACCCAAAAAAAGAAATCCACCTGAACTTCAAGGATTCTCTCACGCAAACTTCGCCTTGGTGCTCGAGAAACTCCTCTTCCCTGTTGGCATTCCAAACAGTGTGGATCAAACGGATAATGGCCTCGAAGAACATGTTGACGCAACTTCTCCTGACTTGACAGCTCAACAGCTCCAACCATGCTAACTTTCAAACCCTCTGGCTCGACCACTGATGACTCAACCAACTCCATCGGCTGACTGCCATCCTTCAAGCTCGGTTGTGCTGCCCTGCATGCTCGTAGCCACGGAGTCCCTCCCCACAACAGCACGTCACTAATGAGCGTTCCACTGTCCTCGTGGTAGAGGTACGTCTCTCCAGGTGACTGAATCACACTCCAACCCTTCTTGACCAACTGAGTTGTCGAAATAATGTTGTGTGACACATCCCCAATACAACAGGCCAATTTGAATGATTGAGTCTTCTTCTTTCCAGATGCCCCAGTCACAACCTGAAATGCCAAACTTACCAAAACATTGGCCCTCATGTGAACTGGAGCCCCATTCGCTGCATAGTAGGTTTCCAATGCTCCTGCCGAATCCTCCTGAGCCTGGCAACGATACATGCCCTCATAGTTCTGCGACAGCCCCGACGTGGCAGCTCCAGAATCTAACAACCACCAAGTTCCCTCTGAACTTGAAACCTGTGATGAAATGAGCGGCATCATAATCGCTTCTCCAGATTCTTGCTCCTCTTCTTGAGGTCCTTCGGTTGAAACTTCATGCATCTTTCCCTTGCGACCACCTTTTCCTCGTCCAGCTTTCGCTGCAGGCTTGGCCTTGGCTGCACCTGAACCTTTCCCAGTGCTCGAAGATGGAGAAGAACTTGCAGACTTCGGACTGCTGGCTTGGCAATTCGCGCCAATATGCCCGCTCTGTCCGCACTTGAAGCACTTCACACGACCCATATTCGTGCTGCAATCCTTCTGCATGTGTCCAGTCTTGCCACACTTTCGACATTTCACTCCTGAATTTTTGTTGATTGCGGCAGTGTTGAGCCACAGCTCACTCTCTGGATCCCATTCCCACTCCTCTTCGGCACCCTCGGCGTAGTAGTCCTGCTCATCTTCGTAGCCAATAGTAGGTGTTCCATTCACCTTCGGCTTCCAAGGCGTGCATATTGCGGCCTGATCCTCCACCCAGTTCCTGGAACAACCTCTGCTGTTGTTCGAACTTCAGGGCTGCTGATCTGTAGTCAGTATAGCCCTCACCTGACGCATGCAAAACGACGTAGTTCTTCACGTCACTGGGCAAGGATCTCAGCAACATCAACGTCAAGTCGACCTGTTGCAGATCCAAGCCAGTCTTGTCGCAATGCTGAGGCAAGGTATCGATCAACTTCCGATACTTGGACAAACCAACGTCCATCTGTCGGACTAGATCACTGATCTGTGTAGGGCCACTCTGTGCCTTAAACGTCTTGGACATGAACTCAGACCTGAAAAATGCAGCTTCCGCTCTTGATCTCAAACTGAACTCCTTTGCAAGCAAACGCAACGCCTCAAAACCAGACGTTCCTCGCACTGCCTGAAAAGAACCATCCATACCAATTCCTTCTGAATAGGCCTGTAGGATCATATGAGCTCGTGGATACTCTGCAAACGCCTGAGTTAGGATGGCCAGCAACCTGGCACTACGAAGTTGCTGTGCAGGTTTCAGATTCGTCATGTGCAGTTCGTGCGGCCAACTCAGCGCACTTTCAAGCTCCCACCCAAACGTATCACTTGCCAAAGCTACCCAGCTTCTCAAAGACTGAACATAGCCGGCAAAACCCAAATCTCCTGTTCACGTGTCTTCCAAGTTCCATGCTCACACTTGGGCAATGGAGGAAGCCACTTCTCACTCTTAGTAAAGACATCCCTGTCATCCTGTGACGACGCTTCACCCTGAGTATTCTGTGCAGTACCCTGCCCCTGACGAACTTCACTAATCAGTCTCTGAGGCGACTGCTGCAAACCTGGTGGCTGTTCCACAGTGTTCCTTGGAAAATTGGGTTGTGGACTGGTGGGTGGACGATCTCCAAATGATGACAAACCACTTGAGATAGAAGGTGATGTCTTCGCAACTGGTACCTGAGCTGGTTGTGATGCAGCTTGCTGCACCTGTGCCTGAGCAAACACATTCTGTTGATGAACTACCTGTTGTTGCAAACCGTTCAACCTCATGTTAAACTCACCCATAGCCTGGTTCAAACTCAAAGACACTATCTGGGCTATCTGAGTCATCTGCGCAGTGGAGAAAACTTCTTGTTGTCCAGTTGGAGCCGGCAACGACCCCTACTGCCTAACGTTGCTTTCTGAACCTACAAATAGCAAGGCCCTGAAGGACGGACTGGGCTTGCCGGCAACGGCCCCAACGGCCTAACGTTGCTTTCTGAACCTACAAGAAAAGTAGCCATCTTCTAGCTTTCCAAGCTCAGAAACGACGCCTCCGCCACGCCCAAACAGCAGGGCCCTGAAGGTCGGACCGGGCCTGCCGGCAACGGCCCCTACCGCCTAACGGTGCTTTCTGAACCTACAAGAAAAGTAGCCATCTTCTAGCTTTCCAAGCTCAGAAACGGCGAACTCCGCCACACCCAAACAGCAGGGCCTTGAAGGACGTCCCCTACTACCTAACGTTGCTTTCTGAACCGCTCAGAAACGGCGCCTCCGCCGCCACGCCCAAACAGCAGGGCCCTGAAGGACGGACCGGGCCTGCCGACAACGGCCTCAACGGTGGTACAGAGGCATAAGGTGCAGTTGCCCTCTTCTCTCCACGCTGTGTCGGTACCTGACCCGCACCGCCGCTTGCAGATGCGTCGGCCATACCTGAAACACAAACAAGATTCACGCAAGACCTGAGCAAAGTATAAACTCACAAACACGGTTCCTGGATCCACAGACAAACCAAGATCACACAGATCTGTGGTTGGAGCACGAAGCGTAAAACTTTGCACCGCTAAGTTTTGCCTTGAAAACCAAAACAAACCTATCGCGATCAAAGTTACCCAAAGGCTTTTCCACAAATAAACAAACGTGAGTCAAACTCTCCGTGCTCTCTCGCTCAAATCACTCCAGACAACAAGCAACGCTTCAACACACACTCTGTTTCTCTCGCTCGGGCTTGAGCCAACGAATGTCGTTGGGTATTCAGTTCAAATACTTTTCAAAGGTGACAAAAACCAAGGAGGGCTTTTTGTCTAAACTGCAAACTGGATTCCAGTCTTGACGAAATTCCGAAAAAGCGATCCACTGAGAATCAAAAGCTTTCATTCGGTTCTCAAATTGTTATATTTCCAAACTGTTCAAATAATGTTCGGTTTCCTACAAAAACATCACAACTCTCAAAAACAAAACGAGACGAGTGCAACCGCAATGTCGGTTGTGCTCGTTGAGCGTCATAAAATGATCTATGCTTCATAGAGCACATCTAAAGTCTCAGCGCTATACCAGGTAGGATTTTCACACTCCTACAGTGACAGAAAGATGAGCAAATGTGGAAACACTTTCCCTGCAGTGCCAAATTTTGAAGGGTGAAACGCATGGCTGGACAGATTCAAGGTGTTAGCAGAAGCTTCCTGCCACCATGGTCAGTTCGCGACAAAGTCTGCTTTGATTCAATCACGTGACAACCAAACTGGATTACGTGAAGACCTATAGCATACTCGAAAAGATTAGACAGAAGAGCTTCCAGCTGACAACAGGGCAGGGGAGGCCCGACAGACAGAAGTAAAAGCCGTCCAAACGACCACCTCTTGGACTCCTAAAGCTGGCACAAGTGCATGTGACAGGCCCGGCTGCCCCCTTCCCCGAAATGCAATCATTGTTTTGGAGAAGTGCAGGGGAATGCCCAAAAAAATTTGAGAAATTGGGACGGATGTTCCAGTCGAAACACCGGATAGAATAACAGCGCGGTCAATTTCTGTTATTTTGCGTTGCACCACCTGTTCTCACAAACCAGAAATGGATCCAGCTTTAGTGCGCCTGCTCTCAGAGCACAAAAAAGCAGAAGTTTTTGGCGACACGCGGTCCACTGGGGAGGAACACTTCTTGGAGTCCAAAAAGCTAATGTGTTTACGGCCCCGAAAATGAGATTGCTGCAGTGACATCTTTTGCCAAAACTAGCACGGCTTTAACAAACCGCAGTGCTTTTGCAAGTCCAACAGAATAGCAGGATTCCGGGGAACACCGTTGCTGATTCAATGTCTCAGCTCCGCCTGCATGTTGCCCATCTTTGCCTTTTTTTTCCGTCCAACGCCTTCATGGCTTTCGCCAAGTTTGTTTGATGCCCGTTTTTGGGTTGGAAATGTATATAGATGTTGGACTCCCAAAGGGGGTCCTCCCCAGAACTGCGGTTGAGCGCGGCGGCCCCTCTCTCCTATGGAGAGGAGAGAAACGCCTTTGGCAAGGACACGGCCAGGAGGCCTGGTATGCGATTGTTGTGGCTCGGGTTGTGCTTTGAGGTGGGGTTGGTGGGTCGGTGTCGGTTGTTTGTGGTCTCTGGGCATTACTTGCCGCTGTGTTTCGCCCATCTTTCGGGGCTATGTTTGCCCAGCTTGAGGTTGTGTGGGCCCATCTTGGGACTACGTTGGCCTTGGAAGCCATGTTGACTCACCTTGGGCTATGTTCGCTCATCTGGAAGCTTATTTATTTTCGAGTGCTCTCATGGGTTAGTTTCGATCTCCCAGATCATTGCAAACGCACCCTGAGTGCTCTACTACAGGCTGGTAATGGATGCTCTGACCTGCATACAGTACCATGTGAAGGTAGAGATGTAAGAGATGATCCCCTCGTAGAGATGTAAGAGATGATCCCCTCGTTACCGAACAGGATCTGCGCCAGGTGCTGATTGACATGATCCCCATCCCTGGACAGGCTCATGCTGAAGGGGGACACCTCATAAGGAACCTGCTTGCTGAATTCCTTCGTGGATTTTCTCTTTGCACCCTAATATTCCTGCTAGATATGGTGTTGCCACAACTTGACGCCTATCATGCCGGCCGTCAGCTGCAGCATCTACAACCATGGATCAGTGTTGAGCTTGCGCAACAGCAGGCACGAGGCCAACAAGGCACAGAACTTGCGGTTAAATATGTGTATGAAGCCTATGCTGGCTTTCATGTCATCCAATTGCTCACAGAGGGCGCTCCTATTTTGCTCTTCAGCGATCCGACCGCTATCCCCCACGCGTCACCGTGGAACCTACGCAGCTGGCAATCTAGGGAGCATGGAATCGAATGTGATGGCAGGAAGGGCATTGTTTAGTCGTTTACAGCTACCTGATGGCCATCGCCGCTGTGCTATTTTCGTAGTTCAAGAAAAAGTGATGCATGGCACCAGCAGAGCTGCTGACTATCGTGCGTACCGACGCATTGCCCCAAAGTCACTTGAATTTTTTGTGGACGGCGCCAATCGGCTTTCGCCTGGTCACCTCACTTTGAGGCTTACCTGCGGACCAGCGGGGAATCGAACCGCCACCGGTAGTCTATCCGCGACGTCAAGAACGTCGCCCTACCAACTACTCCACAGGGACGCCTCGCCCCGAAGTCACTTGAGCTAGTCGTAGTTTCCAAGGCTGTCGCCTTTGCCTTTTGTGGACGACTGCTGCTGCAGCAGCCAGCAGGAGTGGACTATTTTGACCCTGCACAAGATTGGCCGCAGCCAATTGAGCTCCACGCAACCTTCTCTATTGGAAGAACTTGCTTTCCTTGGCGATACTCGAAGTCGATGTGAGCTGCTCGTGTTTGCGCAGGCCAACCCGGCACGGCTCCCATTGACGATGGGCATTCTCCAGCCTGATATGTGAAAACACGAGAGCGGCGTGGCAGCTCTTTTTCACAGCTCGGACTTGAGCCAAACCGCACAGGTTTGACAGCTCAGTCACTCTTCTTCTTAGAAGAGTCGTGCAGAGTAAAACGCAGTGACACTCAAACGTTCTCAAACTTCTCAAACTACTTCAAAAGAGCTCTCAAGCTTCAAAAACGTTCTTCCAGCTTCTCCAAATAAAACGTCTTCAGCTCAAACTCACAAATAACCTACAAAACTCCTACCAAATAAGTTCACAACATCAAGTTCCTAAGACATGGGTCAATGCAGCGGGTATATTGGGCTCCTTTTTCCTTGCGGGCTCAGCAGATCTCGGCTCTCTAACTGAACTTACAAAAGGGCTGCGGTAAGTGAAACACATGTCATGCAAACCCTAGTGAAACTATCCTACCAACCCCTACATCGCAACACGCCTCCCGAGGGCGATTGATTCGGGTCAATTGCCCGAGTGTGTGTAGGGTCCTATGCCACTCAGCTCAAGCCCTTTTTCAAACGTCAAGTGCTAAGGAATGTCGTCCATCACGGAAGTGGTAATTCATCCGTTCCAGCAACATTCGCATTCTGGCTTGATCCAAAGCCTTCGTCAGCAAATCTGCTAACATATCAAGCGTGGGTTTCTTACCCAACGCTATTCGTCCAGAACTAACGGCGTCCTGAACCCACATGAATATGGTGTCCACGTGCTTAACACGGCCCAAGCCGTGCCGTGAGGCTATGGCTAGACCTGTGTTAGAGTCCATCCAGCACTGGATTGGTAGCCAAATGCCCCAATCTCGCAATGCTGATTGTTCTCCTAGTCCACCGCAGGCTGCGGACACAAGAGAGTAAAACTCAGCTTCACCACTGCTGAGGGCTATCACCGCTTGGCTCTTGCAACTCGTCTTGGTTGTAGAACCTCCTAGCCTTACGCAATAGCCACTAGTACTCTTCCTTGTACGCAGGCATCCAGCATGATCTGAGTCTGTCCAAATGTCCAATCGAGAAATCGATTGTTGATGAGGAAACAGATGGATCATCCTTGGACGATTCTGCAGGTAGCGTGCACCACGCTTGAGCATCTGCATATGAGCAGTTGTAGGAGATTTGAGTCCCTTTGCCAATTCTTTGGCGAGTACTTGAAGATCTGGCCTGTCCTGTGACAGGTAGGCGAGACGCAAGCTCACCGAGCGGTACTTTGATGCATCGTCCGAAGACAATGGATCTGCACCGTCAACCTCTTCAACTCTTTCTTTGACAAGGGGCGTAGTGATCTTTCCTCCCGAACTTATTCATTTAGGAAAAACGCTGTTCTTTGCAAGATCTCTGCGAAAGTCGTCGTCGTCGACGTAAAAATAAAACATAACGAAAACGTCAGCACTCAAGAAACAAACACGGTCGAAAGCTCACTCCTGAAAACAGCCGCACCTTTTTTCAGAGCAGTTGGGGAAAGATCAGTGTGCCCGTGCTCTGACGGCAGGGCTAGGCTAACTGTAGTGGCAATTGTTGGGCCACGACCCCTGCTTGAGGGGAATCAGCAGTTAAATTGTCAGAATACCTTTTCATGTACTCATTCCAGGCAGCCCAATTGACCGTGGAAACGGAAGCGTGATCTTCCGAGGTCAAAAAGATGAATATGCCAAAATCCATCCAGTCATATCGATGCACGATATAGGTAACGACCAACAGCGGAAGTTGAAACAACCTTTGGCTGCGGTCTTCGTCAAAAGGTAATTGTAGGACCTTAAAAGTCCTTTGCATGTCAGTATTGGAATCTTCGATGAGATCCTGCGATGGGTCAGACATGACCACAATATGAACTACGTTGGGCAGTGCCCACGGGTTTGGACCAAACTGCTCGGAAAGGAACAGTTGTCAAAACTTCGGATCACTTCAAAAAAAAATTGGGGGGAAAAAAAACCATGGTTTTGGGTGGGTCTTCAAGTTTCGAAAAACACGAGAATTCCCACCACTCCCTCCCTTAAACCGAAAGGTTCGGATGAACATGAATTGAGTTCCGTTGTTTTGGGAAACCAATGTTTCGTTGACAACCAGAAACAGGGTGAGATAGTCTTGTTTAAAAACAAAACAGAGAAAAAGATGTTCAAAAACATCTCAGCAATAAACTTGCATGATTAAAATCTGCAAGGCCGATTGCAAAACGCAGAACAGCTAATTTTAGTCAAACTAAAATTTTTCCTTTTTTTGAATAAGGTTTGTATCCTCCTTTCAGGAGGAGTCCCAACTTATTCATTTAGGAAAAACGCTGTTCTTTGCAAGATCTCTGCGAAAGTCGTCGTCGTCGACGTAAAAATAAAACATAACGAAAACGTCAGCACTCAAGAAACAAACACGGTCGAAAGCTCACTCCTGAAAACAGCCGCACCTTTTTTCAGAGCAGTTGGGGAAAGATCAGTGTGCCCGTGCTCTCCCCAGGTTGGAAAAGCGCACTGTAGAAGGTTCTCAAGAATTTTGCTCCTGTCAACCTTCACTTCTTCGGACCCCAACTGTCTTGTTTCGGTGCAGTCCAAACGGCTAGGTCCGTCTGAAATATGGAGTGGTTTGGTGCTCTGGCATACCAGGATTTCAACCGCAAGGTGCTTTCGCTTTCCTTTATGTTCTGGACAAGCTTGCTTCCCAGCCGCGTGCCTCCACAACCTTTGCACAAGGCTGCCCTGGCTGCGCCGTTGTCCAGACAAAACACTGCATGGGTCGAACTCACAAGGTTCCCCACAAACTGATGGCTATGTGAATCGGCAGAAGCTCGAGCTCGTAAATTTGGTCGGATGACTCGGCAAGCGCTCGTGTCCTGAACTCAAGAAGGACTGTGCTCGAAAAGCGTTGTAGGCATCGTCAGGTCCTGTCAACAATGACTCCACCGACACTGCCTTGCTTTACGCTCTCACCTTCACACTGCCCATCAGTGAAAACAAGTAAGGTGTCCAAACAAATCGGACTAAGGGTTTAGGCCTCTGCTTCTGAAACCCTTCTGACAAGAAACTCCAAAGCGGCACGCTCGTGGCCAGAGAGGGGACATACTTTCGTTTCTTCAGAGAGACCTCTTCAAGAGTGCTAAGGCTATGCTGAGCCATGCGACCAAATGCGTAGCCCTCAAACCATTGCACGCGTCCCCTCAAACGTTCGGCCTGCTTGGGCCCCAAGCCTCCTTCATGCAAAACTTCCAAAAGCTTTGCATCTGAGCTCTTCTCGTCTCTCATCCGCATGTCCTATGGAAAATCTAATAGTGCATTTCCAAGTTTTACCAACAAACCCAAAGTCTTAAAGCAAGGTCCGAAATCCATGGCTTTCGACCCCTCTTTTGCATACCACATGCCAAACAAGGCAAACAGGGTTTCTGCAGCAAGTTCAGTGTTTCGACTCAACTTCTTTTTGCAAACGACAGTAGAGTCATCGTAGACAACAGTCCAACACCACTTCAGGCCCACTGTTCCTATGCACCATGGAGCCATGCTTATACGCAGTAAACAACTCACTGACCCTGAGGCGTCGAACGGGAGAGCATTCAAACCAAGCAGGCAAGGTTTTTGCTGATCATCGACCCAAACCAGAAGGCGCAGCAGCTCACGGGTCATGCGAACTCCCACCAAATTGCTTGTAGGCGCTGCGCAGGCCGTATGTCCTGCCAATCATGTCATCGTCAATTCGGTCAGCCAACTCTGTGCAAATCCAGCTGGGTTAGGCAGCAAGGTGGTCTATGGCTCGAAACCTGAGTTTCTCTTTGGTCCCATAGGCTTTGTTGTAGCCACCAACTGAACAATCATCGATGGCTATCGATGGCTTTGGCCTTGTTCTTTTGTGCAAAACCAAAACGCTTGGCCATGACAACATTGTCGCAATCGCTCGCGACTTCTCGCCAAAACCAGTTTTTCTCCGGCTCCTCGAGTGTGCTGCTCTAGGTAGCTCGGGCAATTCATCGTCAGATGTACCATTCACCTGTTTGTAGATTGCACGGTTGTTGATTCTCCAGAGGTCCATTCACCTGTTTGTAGATTGCACGGTTGTTGATTCTCCAGAGGTCTTGTTTCTCCATCTGCATCGACCACTGCATCGACCCGAAAAGCACCCTGGTAAAACTGTCGATGTATGATTTTGGTCCCTTTGGGAAAACTTTTGAGGAAAAAAGGCATCTGAGGGACCATGTGGAAGCGGTATCGCCCAATTTTCATAAAAACCAAACTCGGACACAAGGGGCGCCCAACTCCAGGGCTTTGACTTTCGCAATTGCAGGCAGACGCTCACAACGCGAAATGGGATACGCGGCTTCCAAATGAGTTGGTGCCTTGCCATTGATCAACTCAGCATCCCATTGTGCATGAAAATGCGAACCATCCCAACGTGCTCCTAGTTGCTAGGGCCAGTCAACTGTGGCCCACCATGTTGTGGTTGTATTCCTCGTTCCACTGTGGCAGCAATTTGTCGAAGGGCGTCATGAAGCACGAATCTTTTCCATGAGTTCCTCACTTGCAGGAATCTTCCAAGAGCTAGAATCCTCGGGGTTCGCTAAGGAGACTGCAATTGCAAGGCGGTGGCACAGCCTGATGAGAATGCACTTACTCTCATACGTGTTGTTCGCGGTTTCGGCTTTAACCTTGTCAGTTCTTGCCAAGCCATCCAAACCCATTGGCTGCAAAGCACTTCGCAGCGGTTTTGGGACATTCGCTCCAAGCCTCTCCAATTTGGGAAGCGGTTGGCCTCTTGCCCTTGAAGCAGTGCCGCATGACGGCGCAAAAAGCGCCCAACACACCTTTTCGTGGTGTTTCTCGATGAAGTCACGCAAAGCTAACAAATGGTCCGGGGCATTCAAGTTGTAACATGCCACCTGCACTGATTGCGCGCGAGATTTTTCCTTGTCCACTGCCATTGCTGGCATTCCCAGATCTCTGATGGCTCATGTGAGCCTGCCTGTACCTGCAAAAATCACGATCACACTGACCTCATCGAGGCTACATCCACTTAGACTTTGGCCGGGACGCCTTCAGCGTCTGCACTGGTGGAGGTTGTTCCTCCGAAATAAAACTCATCTTGAGTCTTGTAATCCAGCGTGTCTTCAACATCACCTGGGAAAATTGAAGTAGAGACTGAGGGCTCTTGTTGAACCGTCTTTTCAAGCTGCGTGTCTTTAACCTCAGCAACTGTTGTGGCGCTCTGCCGTGGTGAAAACTTCGGCAACTTTGCTGTCTTATTGACAACCTAAATCGTAGCTGTTGCAATTTTGCATGCATTGTTGCTTTGTTTTCCTTTAGTCATGCTTTCTTCACGCGGCATGTGACCAAGCTGTGGCTGCTTGCTGATTCTGGGATCTCGTGCAAGTTTCCCCATTAATATGTCCAGAGGCATTTTTCCTCCGGGTTCATAGACAAAAGGCCCGCTATGCTCTTGTGCCATAATAGTTAACAGTTCTCGGTCGGCTCGTAGAACTTGCTCCATTTGCACTTTGAGTATCCCAGGGGGCGCGTCCCTCGTGAGTTTCATCAACAGTGATTGCACCCACTTGTCATGGACTTCATTTGAAATCAACTTGCACTGGTCGCACGTCAAGCCGCGGCGTTGTAGGGTCCATTGTATCAAGAGCTCATTCGAGGTGTCGGCCTTGATCTTTGGTTCTCCTGCTGATAACTTCAGCGTCGGTTCTTCTACTGTCAAGGTAGTGGGTCTCTCCTTGAACGATTGTTGCACTTCTGCATCTCTTTTCGTGCACTTGCTAGGGGGAATCCAGACTGTTGTCTCACTGTCGGAAAATTCGGCCACCAAAACAACCAGTGCATATGATGGCTGGATCTCGCCCCTGATTAATAGCCCTCTCAACCTGGCTTGTTGGACGTTGAGACGGGCCACCTTTTCCACAGGTTGTAGTTTACGTCCACCCTCTATTCCAGCATCTGTTGAGACATTTGTCTTCAAAAGGGCAACCACCATCGTAACTGCTTCGAAATGAAATTGCCGCAACAGGGCCAACGTGGTGACGGGCGGCTCTGTGCCACTGTTGATCTCCGTTGCCAACTCTCGGAACGATTCTTCGCTGGCTGGAGTCTGCGGTGACCCAATTGCAAATGCCAACCTCATGACACTTGTAGGGTTTGCGGCCGTGTATAAGTTCAGCAATTCACGGCTCTTGTCAAATTGCATTGCAATGACTTGCAAAGGCAGCTTCAGAATCTACCAGTGCCATTGCTCTAGTTCTGACTGAAGCTCCTTCTACAATCTGTCATAGCTATTCTGTTTGACACTGAAACACGTTGAAACATTTGTCGACCTTAAGGATGAGTGGTCATGATAAATCCTATGAAATCGTGTCCACGGTTTTTTGATACTCTCTCTCGCTGTGTCTAAGTTGACACCCATGCAAGTCTGAGATCAAAACGATCGTCACTCGGAACGAAAAATTCGAGTATGGATTCTCAAGCAATCAGGATAAAAAACATGAAACATCGCTCTCGTGACCAATGTGATTTTCATGTACCTGAAACTGCACGAGACATCACTGAAAAAGGAAAATCACTGGGCATAAAAATGAATGTCACAACAATGGAAATGAGGAGACTGCCAAACCCTTTTTGCCCTTCCAGTTTCAGTCAAGCTTTGCTCGGAAACACTGACGGCACTTTGGGGTGTCAATGGTATGACGCGTTTGCGTTACCTTGCACATGTTGCTAGTCTTTCGACCGCAAAGGAAGACAACTCGGTTTTAAGTCTTCGCAAGTGCAGAGTCCTCCACTTGCAGTGCTGGTGCAAAAACCGTGCCTTCTGGAGCCTCTATGTCACGGTATGACACTTTCGGTCTCACCGTGGTCTCGACATCGGATTCTGTCTCGCTACCTGTCGTTGCATGGTCATTCAAAACAATCTCATCAACATCTGGGACTTCAGTTTTGACTTCAACTGCTAAGTCATGTGATTGGTCATGTGGAACTCTCTCTGCACTGCCAGTGGGATCCTGCAAGGTTTCTGCAGGATGTCCTCCATAAAGATTGGGCAAGCTGCTGAGTCTGCCACTGCGCGTGTCATTGGGATTGAAAAGCTTGTCTCGGATTTTTCTTTAACACGCACTCCAAGCTCACAGCGGTCTCGAAGCACCATCTCGTGAGTATACAAGAGCCACTTCCAAGCTATGTGTGTGGTATCCCAAGCTAAGTCTGTCCTCAAAAGAGCAACCTCTTTTTTGCAGCATAACTCAAACATGTCGCTTTCAAGAGTGAGAGGAAAACCTTGTTTGTTTGTTTGTGCCATCCAAGCTGAGGAGAGCGCGCATCCAACTTCCAGCTGTCACCATGTTGAGCATCACTCCATGCGACCGGGCATAGACACAAAACAACAACATCCCTGCAAAGACTTGGTTCCAAATTTCGACATCATCAAAAAGGATTCTGTGTGACATTTCCAGCTGTCTCACTGAGAGAGGCTCGGCTTGTGAAATTTGTGATCAACATCTAAGGCTCCAACACCCTGACATCGCCTGCTGAGTGTCGGTCCCTCGAACTCCACAACTCCAAGCGCATGGCAACAAAAAGTGACAGCTTCAAGGTACCCCCTAAAACCTAGAAGGTGGTGCACCGTTCTCTCTCTCAAAGCACAGAAACTCATAAACTGAGAATCGTCACACGGAAAATTCTACCATGGTCTTCGAAGAAGTTTGTCATTCTTGACATGCTCCGACAACATTTCATGATCGTAGAAGGAGCTCTGTTGTGAAAAACATCCACCAACACTTGGGCTTGCGATGGAAACCTTCACGGCAAAAACTTGCTCAGTGATTTGTACCTTTCTGTCCCAGGTGCTCAACATCGCACGCCAGCGGTAAATGGCAGTCTGCCATTCAGAATCACGTCGATCCCTCCAACTCACAACTGTAATGGTCTTGACATGGTCCATGAACGTTGCAGCGACTATCACTGAATTCGACTTACGTTCCAAAAACTCAGCACAGTCCACTTCAGGTTGATCATGCGTTGAAACCACAGGTCACTTGAAAGTCAGTTCAAAGCTGCAAAGGAAGTCTTTGTTTGGATCGAAAAAGTGATTCCAAAACCTGTTTTCCAAAACTGCTGAATACCTGCATGTCGCAAACGACTACGTGCCAGGCCAAAAGTATTGTCTGCAGAGTAGCCCTCAATGCCAGCAGCAGGAACGTTCCCTGTTGAAGTCTGAGCAGATTCGGAAAGTTCATATAGTTGCTTGAAATCACATGCATTGTCTGTAATGGGCAAACCAAACAAAGGAGTTCCATCCGAATAAGCACAAGCAAGAAAATCGACAATGTGACTGTCTGCAAACCTGATACCTCATCGCCATCGGTTGCATGCATCTTGTCAGCAATTTCTTGCTCTCGGGTCAAACTACTCTCATGTTCAATCGAAAGAGCATCGTTCTCACAGGCTGCTAGACGTCTAACCTCTTCCTGTGCAAAACATCAGGAAAAGAAGCTTGAGTCCAGTCCTCGTCAGTGTCAATTTCCATCAATATAGAAACCCCATTGCTCTTCAAGTTTCGAAAAACACGAGAATTCCCACCACTCCCTCCCTTAAACCGAAAGGTTCGGATGAACATGAATTGAGTTCCGTTGTTTTGGGAAACCAATGTTTCGTTGACAACCAGAAACAGGGTGAGATAGTCTTGTTTAAAAACAAAACAGAGAAAAAGATGTTCAAAAACATCTCAGCGATAAACTTGCATGATTAAAATCTGCAAGGCCGATTGCAAAACGCAGAACAGCTAATTTTAGTCAAACTAAAATTTTTCCTTTTTTTTGAATAAGGTTTGTATCCTCCTTTCAGGAGGAGTCCCAACAGCCCATCTCGCGGATGATGATCTCAGCGTGACGTGGATCTCCCTCAAGTTCTATTCCACGGTTGGTCCATGAGACCAATCGGTTCAGGATGTCAATGTTCTGCTTGGTTCCAGCCATTCCTGGGGGTCCCAGGTAACCTCGAACTTCTACCGTCCAATGCTTGCCCAACTCCTGAGCGAACCACTCAAGTTGGTCCTTTGCACCTAGACCGGTGAAGTCGTCGCCATGTACCTCAACGCGGATTCCTCGCGTGCTGTGGTAGTACAGGCAACTATTTGATCGGCCTTGAACGAAACCTAGCAGTGTCATAACCTTCAGGATGGTCGCCTCCCAATTGGCGGGGGCATCCCGGGTAACCGTACAACGATTTGCGCAAAAGTCCCACGTACTTCCGCACGTCGATGCCAGCCTCCTTTGGTAGTTCAACCAAAAGGCATCGCCGGGCATCTGCCCAAAAGTGAGCCTTCTTGATATCCAGAAACACCAAACACTGGTCTAGAGGCATCTCCTGCACGCGACCGTTCAGGTCCGGCGCACGACGGGTAGTGGCCAAGGCGAACAATGTCCGCAAGGCACTAATTGGCGGCATTGATGCATAGAAATCCTCCCAGCTTGGAGTGTATGGACCATCGGCCTCACCGTTGCGAGATCGCTTCTTGAGCTCTCTTGCAACAAGACGACTGCGGTACTTCGGAGACTTCTCATCTCGCTTGTTCACATCCACCCAGCGAGTGGATATAACAGGTTCATTGTACGGACGAGGTATGACTTCCCAAACACCCATTTCGGTGATAGTAGAGATTTCCTCTTTTCTGGCTACCTCGACCAACTCTGGCCTCAATGGCTTTCCACTAACATCGTCCCAGTAGGACGCTTCGTACTCTTCAATCTGCTCAGTTCCGAATCGTTCCTCACACACAGGATACTGTTCATGTGCTTGATGAACAGCATTGAGAAATCCGGTACGCAACGACAGAAGAAGATTCGTTGCCATCTCTTCTTCGGATTCGCGCGGTCGCTTGGGCTGCGCCGCACGAGTGGTACCTTCGTCGGCCATGTCCACGTCGCCCGCAGCAGGAGCAGACGGGGCCGAAGGCGCCGGCGGGGCCGGTACTGAAACAGTACTCGGCTCCTCCACGGCAACCTTTGCTTTCTTCGAACCGACTTCGTGAACCCTTTTCGCTGGACGCGCCTCCTGGATGCTAGGAACCTCAGAGCATCTCTTCGCTGATGAAGACGCACCACCAGACGGCCCCGGTGCTGAAACAGCACTCGGGTCACGCACCTGGGGCTCTTCAGGCCTTTCCACCTTTTGAAACTTCAGCGGCGGATCCTTTCGCTTTGCAGCTTCCACGCGCTTCCTTCCTTCCTCGGTCTCTGTCAGCTTGCGGACCATTCTTTCACGACAATCTTCTGAGTGAGCAATTCCTTGACGCGGAAGACCCATGCGGATCAACGCGCACGCAGGGCACAACGCTGAGTACCCGTGCTTCTCCAAGTCAGATGAGCGAATGTACACCCTTCGAGGAGCTTCGCTCTTCTCTGCCGGCACTGGCGCCTCTGCCGGCTCATCAGGCAATTCAGGTTCCACCGAGATTGCCTCTTCCAAAGCTTCTGCCTCTTCAGGCCGAGCGGATCGACCAGGGATAGGTGCCCAGGGCGTACCCTTGACACGTCCGAACAGCTCACTGTTCCACCGAAGCTCTTCCGGCTTCCTTCGCACAGATTGAGCAACCACAATACCATTCTCAGTGGCAATGATCTTCTCCGTAGTGTTCAGCCTGACACCACAAAAGATCCCTGTTGCCCATCTTGCTTCCAGCTTATGCTTCGTCCGAACACGGTAGTCCACTGCTTCTCCCCACGGGGGCAGTGCGACTTGCCAGTCACGTCCCTTCAACCTTCGGTAGGGCGTGAGACCATCTTTCATGCTTTCATCATGGGCATACAGTGTGTACATGTTGCCCGCGTGTTCAATCAACCAGGCCAGCATAGGTGACCTCGGGTCGATCTGAACTCCCATGCCCGTTTCACAGGCATCCTTGAAAGTTCTGCACAGTCCCTGAGTAATCTCAACAGCTGCCTCAGCTTCTCCGTTGGACTTCCCATGGTGATCGCCCTTGGGCGAATTCTCCAACTGCACGCGAACTCCTGAAGTCGCGAAGGCATTCTTGACCGCCTCTGCGACTGCCTTTATGGCAGGTTCCTGGTCGCTTTTCAGCACCAGACTTGGATAACCCAACAGCTTGATGCCACGGCATAAAGCTTGCTCCGGGTAGAAATGCTCAACTCCTTTGCTTGGGACCAAAAAGGTCTGAAGTGTTTTCGACTGCCGATCACGCATGATCAGAACTGGCATTTTCTGACCTCCCACAGCATCTGCAGGAAGTTCTCCAGGCGAACCGAAAAATCCATAGTCTATAGAGACTACCGGGACCTCTTCTGGGTCGCTGGCTCTCGTCACACGATGGTGGGAGTAGCTTTTCCCACGGCCACGAACGCAGTGGGAGCACCAAGATCGAAACGGTATATGACTAACTTTGTGTGCTTCGATCTCCTCCGGACTTGGTAGGATGGGGCTTCGAATCGGCTTAGCCATTCGGCCTTCCTCAGCCTCTTCCAGTGCCACTGGTTCTCCAAGCGACATTTCATACTCCTCTTCCTCTTGTTCATCTCTTTCTCCACTATTGCCTTCCAGTGGGGCTGTCAGTTCATATGGTTGCTGGGGGCGCGAACCGAAACGGCTCTGCACCCCAGCTTTGGATGGGCAGGAGCTGACACAGCTCTCTGCCCCTTCCGTCTTGGGCCTTACGGGCTTTCCAGGCCCTGCCCCTCGAAAGGGTAGGACCCACCTGCCGTCTTTGAACTCTCCATCCACAGCGGAAGAACATATACACCATTCCTCAGAAAGATGCGATGGGTCCTGCCTGTCTTGGTCTCAACGTAGCTGACCTTTGGGGACAGGACTACTTTGTTGCCCTTGCTGACCAATTGGCCAACTGATAGCAACGGCTGAGCGATGTTCGCCACAGACATGGTCATCTGTACCATCTCGTCTCCCAACAACCACGCTTTCGAAGACAAAGTGCCTTCGTTGGGAACCATACTCCCGTCGGCCAGCTTAAAGCTGTGGTAGCCAACAGGCTCTTCCAACTTCACCTTGCCAACCAATCCTTTTGGGATGGTTGTAGCACTCGCACCAGAGTCGATGACGAAGTCGACTCGTGTCCAGCCAGGATACGTGCCACCAGTTGAGGCGCACGCCTGACCAGAAAAGGAAGCCAAGTTACCAGTACCTTTTCCTGGTCCTTGACCCTTTCCCTTCTGTTCCTTCTCTTCCTTCCGGCGTTGTTCACGGCGTCTTTCTCTTTTGTGCTTGGCCTTCTGCTTCTGTGGTGTCTTTGCTCGAGCCGAGAGTGGTAGCGTCCTAGTGCGCTTCACCGGCTTCAGCTCCAGGAAGTCCTTTTCCTCCTCTTCCAGCAAGGCAGCCTTTGCCTTCTTTGACAAAGGTCTCGCCTCCAGCTCGTTTGCCAAAACTCCTTGAGCTAAAGGAAACACCCGTCTCTTCTGTCCAGAGCCTTCTCGATCAAAACGCTTGCGCCACTCGTTCTCGTTGGCTATCTTTTCTTCTGTTCTTTCTGACTGACCCTGCAGCCTCTTCTTAGCGGCTCTTTTCCTCGACCTCTCTTTCAAGTAAGCAAGTCTTCCTCCCATGTCCTTCTTGTCAACTTCTTGGCGAGCAGAATAACCTTGACGAAATTTCACCCTAAGACTCTTCTGCTCTTCCTTCAATCCTTGAATCTCCAACTCCAAGGCAGTGATCTCATCCATCAGGGTTGCACGATCTCCTGAGGGATCATCAAGTGCCAATCTCTTCTCTTCCAACTCCCCAATCCTCTTGGAGAGCAAGTCACCAAGGACAATTGCCCTTGATGCATTGTTCACAGCATATGGGTCGGATTCGGATGTCGAAAGCGACACTCGTCCCAAGTTCCTGGTGCCCTTAGCTTCACCTGGGGCCAGGACAGGTCGAAGATGTGGTGGCACATACTTGCCAGCTGATGGGCTTGGAGCTGATCCCATGGATTCCTTCTTCAACTCGACTTCAATCGATTGACGTCGGCGGCGAGGAAGTGGAGACCTGGACCTGTTGGAGGAAGGCGCTGAAACAGCACTCTTCCCCTTAGATCCCATGGCCTCGGGCTCACTGCTGACTTCATCAGCTTCATACTCACCTTCCTCAACATCATCTTCATCTTCCTCAGCCTTCTCATCGGATTCCTCTTGCTCCTCTTGGGACTCAACTTCGCTGGCCTCATCCTCATCAGCTTCGACCTCGGTTGGTTCTTCTTCTTCCTCTTCCCCTTCTTCCTCCGGGGCCTCCTCATCGGTGGATGGCTGCAACATCCTTTCCTCCTGAGCAGCCGATGCCCTGACACCTGAATGCTTGGAGTAGTCAGGCTCTCTCGGCAAATGGATCCAAATCGGATCCTTGGCACAGTGGATGTTCCTCTTCAAGGCCTCCTCTTCGAAGTAAGGAGTGGGCCGAATATAATAGCCTCTTTTCTTCTCATCCTCCCAAGCCTGCCATTGATCCTCCAATGGATGTCCAAGAGTGTGCATCTTGGAGTCGCAGTGACACGAGAGTCCGTGCCAATCAAAGCTTTTGTAGTAGCCTTTGCAATTGGGAACGGGGCACCTCAAAGAAGATGCAGGATCGCTCTTGTCCCTTCTGCAATCCGCCTGGACTACTTTCAGAGGTCTCGACCAAAACCAAGAGATAGTGGCACGCTCCGGACGAATGATGGTGTTCTTCGTCTCCCTATCGACGGGGCTAGGAAATCCAAGACGTGGCCTCCTGAAGTTGTACCTCTCTTCACTTGGGGTAAGCCGTACTGGTTCAGCACTGGCCTTGGCCTTCGGCTTGGACCGTGCTGAGACAGCACTGGTCCCGCCAGCCACGAACAAGACCCAAGTTACCTTCCTTCTCAGGCTCATCTTCGGGCCATTCCTGACCTTCAGCACCGTCCTTTTCACCTTCACCTTCCAAGGCATGGGCTTTACCTTTTCCTCCTTTGCCCTTACCTTTGTCTTTGCCCTTCTGCTTACCTTTTCCATCCTTTCCCTTGGAAGCTGTGCCGGCCTTCTGAGTGGTTGACTGGCTCGAAGAACTGCTTGCTTTGAAGCTCCAGCAATCGGCCTTCCTGTGGCCCTTCTTTTGGCAGTAGTGGCACACCAAATCCTTATCGGGATTGCCACCCTTACTCTCCCTGCTCTTGCCCTTGCCCTTGGACTTGCCTTTAAAGGCGTCCAAGTCCATAGCAGCAGCACCTCCACTGTCAGCGTCCTTCTTGGCTGCTTTCTGTTCGGTGTAACTGATGATCTCGGATCGAACCTTGGCGTAGCTGTTCAGTTGGGATATGTTGAGCTCGAGGTGGTCCTCAAGCCCCTCAGGTGTCATCCCCATGATGACCATCACCTTCTGCTCGTCCTCAAGGTCCTTGTTTCCCCTGGAGACATATTCGGCGACGTCAGCTTCCCAGCGGTCAATGGCTGCCCTCAGGTCGTCCAAAGTGCACCGTGGCTGAACAAGGATTTTGCGCAGCAACCTCATATTGCTCCTTGGGTTGTGCGGCTCATACAAGTGGCAAAGCTTCCTCCAGGCATCCAATCCACATTTCTTCCTGGCATTGAATACCACCGTGTATGGCATCTCACTTGTCAGCGACACCAAAGCCACATGCAGGTGGCCATCCAATGCCCGCAACTCAGGCACTGCATTGGCCTTCAACTGGATGTCTGAATCCTGGATGGTTTGGTCCCCACATCCTTTTGCCCAGTCGAGCGCGTCTTGCCCGATACCTGGGTACTGGGACACAAACCAGCTCTCAAACTTGTAGCACCAGCTTTTCCAAGACTTCCTTGCAGTCTCATGGGATCCTTTCAGAACCTCCGGTTTCCCGACACCTTTGACGTCCACAACATTGGACCGCCTTGACATGGCTTCCAAAGCCCTCACTTGAGCTTCTGAGCTCGCAGTCAGTGCTCTTGCCTGGTCCTGGAGTCCACGCTCCAGCAACTCAAACCTCTGCTGTGAATCCTGAGACATCTGCATCATGTTGGCCTGCATAGTTTGCAAGATCTGCCCGAACAGAACTTCGGCACCACCTCCACCACCAGCAGTTGGACTGGTTGGTTGAGACATCACCTCAAGTACCTGAATAGTCGGTCCAGGAGTGCCCTAGGATATCCACGAAGGTGGACACCCAAGTTGTGAAAGACTCGCTGCAGGCGCCTCACACGCTGCAGTTTCAGCACCAACCTTTTCCAGTTGGAAGTGGCGCGAGCTGAAGCAGCTCTGCGCCTGACACACAAAGAGCACAACCAGGTGGTCCAAGTTCCAATGCTCCTAACCAGGAGCTCCGCTACCATGCAGCGGGTATATTGGGCTCCTTTTTCCTTGCGGGCTCAGCAGATCTCGGCTCTCTAACTGAACTTACAAAAGGGCTGCGGTAAGTGAAACACATGTCATGCAAACCCTAGTGAAACTATCCTACCAACCCCTACATCGCAACAGTCAAACAACATCCAAAAACACCAAAACCACAAAAACAAACGAAAATCCATCTCCAAGCTCTTCCATGCACAAACTGGTTCCATTTGGTTCCCAATTGGTTCCTACCTGGTTCCTATAGGTTCCTATGGGTTCTATAGTTCACAGATCGGTTCCTACAAACTTAAAATGGTTACCTAACTGTTCACATGCACATGCATTGTTCCAAGATAGGTTTAAAGATGTTCAAGTAGGTTCAAGGTGGTTCAGTACACTGTACATCCTCTCAACAAACTTTCACACCCCTTCTTGGACAGTAGTGCTGTACACCGAAGTACCTATAGACTACCATACCGTTTGTAAGGCAACTAAGTTCTGAACCCACACAACTAAGTTCCAGACATCACCAACTAAGATCCATGCTCATCAACTAAGCTAGGAACTAGCGCACAGAAAACTCGAAGTGTTCCTGTGTTTTTAATGGTGCCCTCAGATAGATGGATGTTTTATGAGAAACGTGTCTCTTTGGCTCCATCTTGTGATCATCATAGGGCAGTGGCAGCGGTGCAAAAGAGACCAACAAACCATACCCCATAACCATCTTTCTGAGCAACCCACAACTTTGAAACTGAGTTCACAACTTCTGCACAAAGTTTTGTTTGAAAACGTTTGTCATTTGGAAACCTTGGTATTTGAAACTGTCTCACGTTTGTCATCATCATCTCATCTAAGTAAGGGGAAACTGGTGCCAAGGTCTGTCCTCTGGGTATGGCCTTGGTGTCCAGTTCTTTTTGGGTATTGGGATAGACCCCCAACGGGTACCAAGTGTCCAGGTCTCTGACTAATGGCCTTGGGAACCCTAACCCCTCAAACTAGGATCATTCAACCATAATCCAAAACAAACTGAAACATGTTTTTCAAACCCGTTTTTCCAAATGCTTGGCAACGGTTTCACGTCTCTTGGAACCTTGGCTTCTAAACCCTGTAACTTGGCAGTTGCAGACCTCTACAACTTCCTTGGTGATCAGCCCAACTTTGTATGACAAAGTCTTGGTAGCTGAGCTGAATGCATTGAGCGCTGAAAAGAGGCAGCAGTGCTAAGCATTCCACAGAGTATCCAAGAGTCCTAAAACTCTGGATGGTCTTTGCTAAGCGCTGGACATCCAGTTATGGATACCCTCCTAATCCAACATGTTGTGCACTGGGGTTCAAACCCTTCAGAAGATAAGGCCAAACCAACAGTGACCAACGACCCATGGAGAAAGTCCACAACAGGAAACCCACTGCAACGCACAAGGACAGAACGTTCAGGAAGAGTTCAACAACAGGTCAAGTTCAAGACAACTCCAATCAAGTTCCAAGAACATGCAACCAACAAACATGTTATGATCCTCAGCTGCAGGGGTATTTCATATGGCATTGCCATCTTTCTCATGACCCCTTGGCAGCTACATCATTGGATCATACAAGTACCTTAGTACAGAACAAAGAACAACAACAAACGACAGAGAAGTTGCAAAAACCGTCCAATGAGTCCACATGTGTCCAACTAGTTACAACTGACATCAAAACAGATAACAGCAGTTAAACCTGATGACATCAAACTGCAACACAGTGACATGAACATCCATGCAAACTGCAAAACTGGACATCTGCAAAACCCTATTCTACTCCTAACGGCTCCAGCTTACTAGACGGCTCCAGCTCTGTACAAGGATTGCTGTCAAGAAAACGAAATGAAAACTGCAAACCAAAGTACATGAAAGTGCAACTGCAAACATCGACAGTGAATCCACTCCCATGCAACTGATTGCACAGCAGATCCCATCTCTCCTTTTTCAAAGCTCATCGAACACTGATGCTGCTTGGAATGAACCTCGAGCTCATAGAGCTATTCTTTCACAAGCTGCCAGGCAAGTGCTGAGCTTTACTTTGAAATCCAAAATCTCAAAATGATCTATGTGACCATGCTACAGGGAAGGACTCTCAGGCTCATCGCTCCTTCCAAAACCAGCTTCATTTCACATAGATCTCGGCAGTCTCGGGCTAATTGAGTGGGACCGCCGTTCGAATGAATTCATCAGAAATCACTCGATATACCATCTGGCCTAACTGGAGGGTTCCCATGCCGTACTCCTCCCCCCACCCCGCCGGGATTGCCTCCCGACGAGCGGGGTTGGGCGAAACGGCCCGTACTATTTCCGTCCCGTCCTGGGTGCGCAGGCGAATGCGCCCTGCGCGCTGCACAAAGGGCGCTGCTGGCACTCCACGTGCTGCATGCGGTGGTGCATAACCACCAGATGCAGGTGCAACAGGTGGAAAGCTCGGCCCTGTCTTGGCTGCAATTCCTGGAGTTGTCGGGGTCCCCATTGGTGGCGGTGCCAGGGGAGGATTCATCGTGCCAGCAACTCCATGGGTAGCAGTGCCCACTGCTGGATGGGTTCCCGTTGCAGTAGGTCCCACAGGAACCCCAGGAGCTGCAACACTCATCCCCACAGGAACTCCAGTTGATGCCACACTCGGTCCCACAGGAGCTCCAGTTGGTGCAATCGGAGCAGCAGTCACAACATTCAACTGCGTCAACGCAGTCACCATCCTGTCTACTGCCGATTCGATGCCTTTCAGATACTGCAGTGATTGTTCATGCTGCGAGCGTCTTTCTTGCTTGATTTCGTCCAACCTCCTGTTCCCTGTATTGATCTTGTCGTTCAAATCACGACAAAGCTCTTTCAGCGTTGGATTGACTTGGGATTTGCTCCCAGTCACCTGCCAGCTGATATTGTTCATGGACGTCGAGTGCTGTTGCATCGATGTTAGGAAGTACTTGGCGGACACTTGGTCCACTCCTAACTGAATGCAGAGAGCATCTATTTCCTTCTTGGCCTGCTGCAAACTTTCATTGGTACTGTCCAAAGTGGACGTCGAGGCGGTGAGGCCAATCACAACGTCTTTCACAACCTTCACCAATCCACGAATTTCCTTATGAAGTCGGCTCTTCTTTGCCGGCGGCTCATCACCAGTTTCAGCTGCACGTTTGTCGGCTGGATCCGCAGCTTCCGCATCTGAGCTCGGCAAACTTGCCGCTTCATCACGAGGGGACGGCTTCGGCGAAGCTTTTGGAGATGCAACACCTTCCACGTGCGTGGGTGTTGCTCCAGGCACTCCATAGGGCACGGCTTCTCCAGTTCCCGGCGCCCTTGAGCTATTTGCCACCGCATTTGCGGCATCCGGAGTTTCAACCACCGTATCGACCTTTTGAACCTCCGTCGAGGTGTCAACGTGACTGCCCATCTTCCAAAGAGAGTGAAACAGACGGCGAAACGAAAAGCAGTTGATCTTAGATCCAGAATGCTATTCGCAACTGTGCTAGATTACAAACAGTAAAACACGGCTCCCAGCATTACCTAGACGGACAGCTTTTCGTACGGCTTCACTCTTACCAAAAATGAAAACCAAACCACATGTTCCGAAACAAAACAGAAAAACGAGAGTTTCACTGGTTTCACGTTTCGTGGTGTTGTTTCAAAAACGTGTCGTGGCATGACATGCAAACGAAAAACTTCCAACAACTGCAACCTGAGTGTCAGCATGTAGCGCTCCATGTGCACTTCAGAAATTACAGTTAGACAGCGAAAAGTCCGAAACGAGTTCACATCACCTCACTAGTCAACATCGTCCAACAATGCTCACCAGTCGCACATGACAAAGACTGACCAAAGAACCAAGACGGAAAAGGCCAGGACACCGTCACGGAAAACAGAAAAACTCCAGCAAACCATCCAGACGGGACAACAGAAGTACTCAAGGTCCACATCCGCCGATTCGCAACAAAAGCACAGTACAAAGTGAAAACTGTAGGAAGGTTCAAAGACCTTCAGTTGGAGCAAACTGGATTCCAGGCGGTCACCTGCGATTCCAACGTCTATCGAATTCAAAACCTTAGCAAAATGCCGTTGAGTCACAAGCGAAAACAAAAGTTCCTTAGCAAAGTGCCTCAGTGGAACAGGCTTGTGTCATGCAATTCGTTCGGAAAATTTCAGGTTTCAGGTGCTACCGACCCCTCCAACAAACTTGACATCATCTCCCCTTCTTCGGCTAGCAACTGCAGCCTACGCTGAAAGGTACGGATCCATGACAAGCCATTTGTGTCGAGTCCTGGCACCAAACCTACCTCCTGTTCGAGGTTAATCAGCATATCCCTAGTCTTAAATGACTTAGTTAAACCATCACTCGGGTTCTGAAGTCCAGGGATGTGCTCTAGCAAAAGGCGTTTCTTTTTCACCAGCATTTGAATGTACTTCGCGCGAAGTTCTATGTGCCGGACGCGTCGCAGCAACCCTTCCATCGAGCTAATGCTGATCGCGGCCGTTGCATCGTTGCGCAAAACCAACTGGTAAGTCCCTGTTGTACACTGCGGGGTTCCCAGAATGGTCAGCGGAATCCCATCCAAAATGGATTCCAGCAACATGCCTAACGATACCAACTCCTTCGAGTTTTCGGTCATCGCGCACAACTCCGCCTCTGCACTACTCAAAGCTGGACATTCCTGTTTTCTAGAAAACACCTTGATGCAGCAACCTTCGAACATCAAGACTCCCCCTGACACGGAGGCCACATTCCAAGACGCGTCGCAGAAACCAACAACGCTTCGCGGTCCTACGCTTGGCGATCCTTCCGGAGAAGGCATGGTCTGCACGCGGTGAAGGCGCGTCAACAACCAACGCAACAGTGCACGCAAACAAGCTTCTGCACCTGATGGTTTCGACTGGAATCGCGCAAGGTATGAAACTGAAAAACACAAATCTGCTCTGGACAAAGCGGCCCACGCCAACTGTCCCAGAACCCTGCGATACCGTGCTTCACCCTCCGCTGTCAAAGGCGTGTCTTCACCCTGTTTCTCGCGATCTTTGTAGATCTCTTCCAGCTTTGGCGGTGTCTCATTCGGTTTCAACTTCTCGTGCCAACTGTCGATGACCCCTGTCATATAGGCTTCACTTACCCCCAGATTTAAGGTGGATTCCCCATCCCTTTCTCGATAGATGGTTCTCCCCAAAAACTGTAGGACGACACCTTTCTCAAGCGCTGGAATCCTTCCAGTAAGTTTTATTCGCCAAATCTTCTGCAACTGTTGCAAGAACGATTCACCCTCTTGCGGACTTTCAGCCGCGACGAGTAAGTCGTCGACGTACACAAGCACTAAAAGCATCCCATTGGGCGTCTGCAACCTGAATAAAGTATTCTCAAAGGTGTCTTGACCTCCCATGGAATATACCACCCGCTGCAATTCGAGAAACCACAACAGTGGGGCTCGCCTAAGCCCATTCATGGCTTTCCCTAGCCATGCGATCACTCGACATCCCTTGATTGTGAGGTTCGCCGGAAGTAACACTAAGTCACAAGCTTCAGCTTCCACTGGCGCATGCATGAACGCCACAGAAACATCAGCAGTCAGCAAACTGAGATCTTTCACCACGGAAACTGCTAGCACACAACGAAGCCCGTCCAACGACGACGTTGGAGCGTAGATCCCAGCATTCAAAGCTGAGGTCCCTCCCGTAGCGAAGTCTCGAACTACAAGGCGACACCGAACGATTTCTGAGGTCTTTTGGGTTAATACCCAACGTGAGGTCAAGACCGTGACTTGCTTTTCCTTAGCTAGTGCCCGACCGTCACGTTCAACAAGGCAGCGCCCGACCTTAAGTCTCTCAAGCTGCTGTACCTCAGTCTTCATTCCCTGTTTCACCTGTTCAAAGTCCAAAGCAGCTCCAGTGAGCTCGTCAAAAGAACTTTCAGGAATGTCGACTCGAACCTTTTGACCTCCAAAGTCCTCTTCAAAGAAATCACCATTTCCCTCACCAACAGGGAAAACACAACCAGACTCTCTCAAACAAAAAGTGTTCCACACATCAGCTTGTGTTTGAAGAATAAGGTTGTTCAACCACGCATCCCCTTCTTCCTCCTCAGATCCTTCCCCTTCTGAACCCTCATCGACCCTGTCGATCGTCATGGGCTCAGGACCTTCACCTACCTCACCTGCATCTACATCCATGCCATCAGCTCCATCTGCAATGGGCTGTGGAGACACCTCTTCCCTTGGGAAAACGGGTGGATCCAACTCTGGTGGAAAATCAGGTGGTGGTAAAGCCTGTTCTGCCTGTGGCGCCTCAAGACGTGGTTCTGGGAAGTCCTGTGGCCTGACGCCTGCCAAAAGAGGAAAAAGAGATTCAACATCATACTGGAGAGGTTCCTTCAGTTTGAAAGAGTGACCTTTGATCACCTCACGATACCCTTCAGCATCAACAGAAAACGGGTACCCCAAACAACCTCCACCAGTCACATACCTCATGCCGAGAAAATGGCACAACACCAAACGCTGACCAGGCCATTTTGCAGGGTGAATTGGTTTCAAAAACCCAACTGCCCCAAAAGGATAAGACCTAGGTGCCTGACCTCCCCGTTTTTCTCTCAAACGTTCTAAGGGGGTGCTCCCAGCCTTTCCCTCACAGTATGCGTTGTACGTCCTGTAGACATGTCCCACCAAATATCCCAAAAGGGGGGATTCCAACGCAATCCTGGCATTGCAATGGCGTTCAAGTGCCAACCAGTTGGCATAGATCCCTTCTTTCATGATGCAAACGGCTCTCTCGATGCCTTTTGCCTGGGGTCTTGCCTCTGAAATGTTTCTCCAGTGATAGCCTCGTGCTGAACTAGCTGCAAGGCCTCTTTCAACCAAAGATTTTAGTGCTGCCTCATTGTCAGTAGCTACTTCTACAGACAACCCTCCAACACCAATCTCATTGAGAACAGCTGCAGTTGACTGCACGTCACGTTCTTTGTCACCACCACAAACCACCATGCCAACCATCCCAGTGTGAACCATCAACAGGACCAGAACTTTCCAATGTTTCCCTGCTACAAAAAGGAAATCAGCAGCAAGACTGTGGGGTGTTTCATGCTTATGACCTACTCTCCTAGCAGGTGTGCGTCCTCTTGACTGCACGCAATCATCACATCCCCTGTCATAAGGCCAATGGCCCCGGCACTCATGTTCCAGCCTGAGACATCCATCACCCAATTCAGGGACACTGCACTCCAGATCTGATCCCTCTGGACCATCTGGTGTGTCTGGGCGTTCTGGCAAACCAGGTTCATGGGGACCCCAACCCTCCAAATCTTCGGAATTGGCAAGTGATGGGGAACCAACTTCAGAAACCTCACCTGCCTGAGGTCCATCACTGTCATCAATTTCATCCTGTGTCAAGTCCTCCACTTGAGGAAAACCACGCATCATCCTAAAACAAGGGTCCACAAACGTCCAGTCACACCTGCATTTCCGATCAGATTGACCTGATCCTGTCCTCCCTTCATGGTATTTCCACTCCATGCATTCAGATGTGCCATGATCTTCTTGACAAAACTCTGCAAAATCACAACATGACATGTAATCATCGTCACTGTCTGTCGTTTCAGATGTACAACATGACATGAAATCATCTTCACTGTCTGTCGTTTCATCGTTTGTTTCAACGTTTGTCTTAAACAAAACGTCTGTTTCAATGGTATTGGGCTCATGATCATCAAAAACATGCTGAAAAAGGCGACTGCTTCCAAAATGAAACATCCTACAAACATAGGAAAACGACTGCAACATGTCTGCACTCTTCATCTGAAGCTCCCGACGTTTGGCCTTGACTTTGGCAGAACCTCCTGACCTACCCTTGGTGACCTGCGCAACCTCCTGAGTGGCAACATGATTCACAGGGTCCTTAGTCAAAGAGTCCTGAGTTCCCTTAGTTACCAGGTCCTTAGCCACAACATCCTCAGGGACAACTGCTGCAACTGAACTACAACCACAACAAGTGTTTCGTTTGGTTTGTTTCGTTTCAGTGCTGTCATTGTTCACAGTGTTTCCAGTGTTCATGGTGCTCAAGTCCATCGGTGCTGGTCCAGAACCCTTCACACCACTCTTGTGCTTTGAAAGCAAACTGACTTTCAGCCACCATGCTCTCTCAGAAATCTTCAAAGGAAGTTTCAATTTCTTCAAAAACAATCCACTCTCCTCAGCATTGCCAAGGACTGTCTTCCAACCAGTTTCCAAAAGGGCGTAAGTTGAGATCACATTCAAAGGAATTCCTACCACTACTACACGCTTCATGGTAATCGTCGTCTTACCTACCTTGATTTCCAGATCTACAACCCCTTTGACAGGCAGATCATTGTCTCCTGCACCCTTCAAGCTTGGAGATGGACCAGGATACTCAAAACTCACAGTGTAGTGCTTGACCCACTTCTCAGAAACGATGTGGCATGTAGCCCCTGAGTCTACCAGCCAGCAGGTCTTAGGATCTCCTATCCCTACACTACCTACAAAATCTTGCAGTGTGCTGCTCAGGTGGTGTGTCACCGGTCTCTCAGTACTCGATGTCCCTGTGGCCCCCTTTGGCCCACCAGCATCTGATCCAGTCTTCACTGCCAACGATTTGACTACCATAGCAGCCTGGTTTCCACCCTCCTGCTCAACTTCTGGTTCTTGAGACTCCTCAGCCTCACAAGGCTCTTCACCTTCTTCAACCTCTCGAAACTTTCCTCCTTTCCCTCGACCTTTGCCACGGCCTTTGCTGCCTTTGCTCTTTGCAGCAGGCTTTGCCTTGGCCTTTGCAACAGGCTTGGGTGTTGAGGAAGCTCCAGGTCGTTTGCTGGGATCCTTGGCCCAGCAGTCCTTAGCTGCATGACCTGACTTACCGCAATGGCTGCATTTCACAGGCTGTGGGCAATCACGAGCAAAGTGTCCTCGTTTGCCGCAGTTGTGGCAAGTGACATCTTCAGAACCTTGCTTTGGCCCTGTTGCCACATGAACTCTGCTGTCCTGGTCATTGGTGAGTCGCATTCTGGTGTGGTACGCGACCACAGACTCCCAAACCCTGGCAACAGTAGTGGCACCACAGTGGAGTTGAACATATTCTGCCACCTTCTCTGGTAAATTTCTCAGATATAGCAAAAATTGATCTCCCTCATTGATGCGCAAATCAGCCAATTGACCTGCAATCAGTGAAGCTTCCAACATGGAGTGAAATCCTTCAATCTCAGCCCCAATCTCTCTCAGCACATCCATGAGAAGATGCCTCTCGCTCTTCTTCACGGTGTACTTCAGGCATGCTTCTCTGTATTGCAGCGCCTCTGGACGGCTCATCAAACTGAACTCCCTGCGCAGCAATCTCAAAAGCTCAAAACCATTTGCCTCCTGAATGCCATAAAATGCAATCTGAGATTTCACCACATTGTCAACCCTTGAGTATCCAGAAAAGCTCTGCTGGAGCAGATGAAACAGTCGACGACTTCGAATGGCTTGATCTTGGTTCACGATCACCACAGAGTATAGCAAGTTCAGAGCTTCCTTGAGCTCTTGCGCATAGCTATCGTGGACAAGACACAGCCACGATGCAAACTTGTCTAACCAACCCTTGAAACCAGACAGCTCTTTTGACCTTGTACTCCAAGACTTCCAATCTGGCAAGGGTGCTGCTGGAATCCACTTGGTATCCATGGTAAGACGTTCACTTCCTTGTCCTTGACTTCCTGGGACCTGAGCTTGGGGCACTGGCCCTTGAGCTCCAGGCAGTGGAGGGACTGCACCTGCTCCCTGCGCTGTACGTGACAGAAAGTCAACCATGGATTGGGTCAGCAACATTTGCTGTCGAAGTACTTGCATCATCAGTGGATCTTGGCTCACAGGAACTCCTACAGGAACTCCTCCTGGACCTCCTGCTGGACCACTTGGTGTGTCCAGAAAACTTGGCGGCATTGCAAACGTAACTCCAGTTGCTGGTGTGCTCGGTGCCCCTGATGGGCCTGTTGACTGGCCTGTCGATTGGCCTGTCTGGTAGGTACCAGATGACAAAAAACTTCCATCTGATCTTCCACCCATACCAGTATTGAAGCTCAGCCATGGGTCTCCTGATCCTTGCAGAGGATCTGGGTTTGTCGGCACATAGACAGTGGGTGGGCCTTGTGGCCCTGACATACTAAACACAGGTGTCGTTCCAGTGTCTAAATGTCCAGAAACCAGCCCGGCAGGGGCACTACTGGCACTTCCAGTAGCCACAGCGGTGCCTGGCTCTGTGCTGGGACTCATTGGCCCAGGTCCACTCATCTTAAGATGCCAGATCTTTCACAGACCTCTCCTGCAACTCTCACAGCAAGACCGCGGCAGATCTTAACGGTCTTTCTTAGCGTCTGCCCCTCACCCTCAGGATCACTGGAGCTCCGCTGCCATGTGAAAACACGAGAGCGGCGTGGCAGCTCTTTTTCACAGCTCGGACTTGAGCCAAACCACACAGGTTTGACAGCTCAGTCACTCTTCTTCTTAGAAGAGTCGTGCAGAGTAAAACGCAGTGACACTCAAACGTCTTCAAACTTCTTAAACTACTTCAAAAGAGTTCTCAAGCTTCAAAAACGTTCTTCCAGCTTCTCCAAATAAAACGTCTTCAGCTCAAACTCACAAATAACCTACAAAACTCCTACCAAATAAGTTCGCAACATCAAGTTCCTAAGACATGGGTCAAACAACATCCAAAACACCAAAAACCACAAAAACAAACGAAAATCCATCTCCAAGCTCTTCCATGCACAAACTGGTTCCAAATTGGTTTCTACCTGGTTCCTATAGGTTCCTATGGGTTCTAAAGTTCACAGATCGGTTCCTACAAACTTAAAATGGTTTCCTAACTGTTCACATGCACATGCATTGTTCCAAGATAGGTTTAAAGATGTTCAAGTAGGTTCAAGGTGGTTCAGTACACTGTACATCCTCTCACCAAACTTTCACAGTGAGGGCACCTCATCTTTCCTTCATGATGCTCAAGGAATACTGGTTCAGGGAACTTTACTTAGACCTGAAAGTCACAGCGTCCTTTGACCGCTCTGAGTCACATACCAGAGTGATCGATGGCCAGGTAAGATGCATCACGCCTGAAGCGAAGCCGCAGAATTTGCAGGTCATTTGGAATGTGCAGTTCATCACAGTATTTGTGCCAGCATGGATGATCCCGCCTGTCTATCATAGCCTACGCAGAGAAAGCATCAAAACTGTGAGTTCTGGCAACCCCATAGGAGTCCAGTCAGTCCGCCCTACTTGGTTTGAGGACACAACACCTAAGGATCCTACCTCTCAGCAATCTCAAGACCCTCACAAGGAGCAAGCCCAGCCACTTCATGGTCTCAAGTTAGTCATCAAAGAAGAAGTGTTACCAGCGACTGACCAACCGCAATTCCAGTCGCTTGAGCTGTTGGCTAGCAGGGACCTGTTGGCACCTGATACATGGAAGTGCAAACGCGCACAAGTCAGCCTGAAAGCAACTATTGATGTCCCCATGTTGGATACAATCATAGAGCAAAATGGCGATGGGCTCCTAGAAGACTCCCGCATGCCAGTAGGATGGCCACTCCACATCGATGGCGCTGTCAGACAATGTTGCATTCACAGAACTGCTAGTTTGCAAGAATTAGACGATATGCTCAAGGAATACGACATGAAACGAGACTCTGTTGAAATCAACCATGACGCGCCTCAATGGTCCCATCATGCAGTGTGGAACCGCAAGTATATGGAACCAAAACCTGGATATACGCTGGAACAGCTATGGGCTGACTCCGAACCTGCAGTAAATAAAAAACGACCACTTTCTATGAAGTACAGGCAGATGACCTTCAGCGTGCCGTATCGGCCATTCGGCATTTTCCGCCTCCCATTCCTCCGGACAGCCCCTTCATACAAGCGTTAGGAACACCAGCTGCCCTGAAAGCCCACCACAGACTGATACCCTAGCGCAAAGGGCACTGGAAGAATGGGAGCGTACTCTGTGCGAAAACAAGGCAGTAGCAATCCTTGCCGAGATACAAGCTGGACGACCGACCATCATCCACAAAGATGGCGGGGAAATGCTTATTGCCATTGTTCTGGACAAGCCACTGGAGGAAGCAAAGCAATTAGTTGATGACCCTGCGGCATTCACCCGCGAAATGACACGCATCCTTGTGAAAGTTTGGTGAGAGGATGTACAGTGTACTGAACCACCTTGAACCTACTTGAACATCTTTAAATCTATCTTGGAACAATGCATGTGCATGTGAACAGTTAGGAAACCATTTTAAGTTTGTAGGAACCGATCTGTGAACTATAGAACCCATAGGAACCTATAGGAACCAGGTAGAAACCAATTTGGAACCAGTTTGTGCATGGAAGAGCTTGGAGATGGATTTTCGTTTGTTTTTGTGGTTTTTGGTGTTTTGGATGTTGTTTGACCCATGTCTTAGGAACTTGATGTTGTGAACTTATTTGGTAGGAGTTTTGTGGTTATTTGTGAGTTTGAGCTGAAGACGTTTTATTTGGAGAAGCTGGAAGAACGTTTTTGAAGCTTGAGAACTCTTTTGAAGTAGTTTGAGAAGTTTGAAGACGTTTGAGTGTCACTGCGTTTTACTCTGCACGACTCTTCAAGAAGAAGAGTGACTGAGCTGTCAAACCTGTGTGGTTTGGCTCAAGTCCGAGCTGTGAAAAGAGCTGCCACGCCGCTCTCGTGTTTTCACATGGTAGCGGAGCCCCAGTGATACTGAGGGTGAGGGGCAGACGCTAAGAAAGACAGTTAAGATCTGCCGCTGTCTTGCTGTGAGAGTTGCAGAAGAGGTCTGTGAAAGATCTGGCATCTTAAGATGAGTGGACCTGGGCCAATGAGTCCCAGCACAGAGCCAGGCACCGCTGTGGCTACTGGAAGTGCCAGTAGTGCCCCTGCCGGGCTGGTTTCTGGACATTTAGACACTGGAACGACACCTGTGTTTAGTATGTCAGGGCCACAAGGCCCACCCACTGTCTATGTGCCGACAAACCCAGATCCTCTGCAAGGATCAGGAGACCCATGGCTGAGCTTCAATACTGGTGGGGGGGGAAGATCAGATGGAAGTTTTTTGTCATCTGGTACCTACCAGACTACCAGACAGGCCAATCGACAGGCCAGTCAGCAGGCCCATCAGGGGCACCGAGCACACCAGCAACTGGAGTTACGTTTGCAATGCCGCCAGGTTTTCTGGACACCAGCAGTGGTCCAGGAGGAGGTCCAGGAGGAGTTCCTGTAGGAGTTCCTGTGAGCCAAGATCCACTGATGATGCAAGTACTTCGACAGCAAATGTTGCTGACCCAATCCATGGTTGACTTTCTGTCACGTACAGCGCAGGGAGCAGGTGCAGTCCCTCCACTGCCTGGAGCTCAAGGGCCAGTGCCCCAAGCTCAGGTCCCAGGAAGTCAAGGACAAGGAAGTGAACGTCTTACCATGGATACCAAGTGGATTCCAGCAGCACCCTTGCCAGATTGGAAGTCTTGGAGTACAAGGTCAAAAGAGCTGTCTGGTTTCAAGGGTTGGTTAGACAAGTTTGCATCGTGGCTGTGTCTTGTCCACGATAGCTATGCACAAGAGCTCAAGGAAGCTCTGAACTTGCCATACTCTGTGGTGATCGCGAACCAAGATCAAGCCATTCGAAGTCGTCGATTGTTTCATCTGCTCCAGCAGAGCTTTTCTGGATACTCAAGGGTTGACAATGTGGTGAAATCTCAGATTGCATTTTATGGCATTCAGGAGGCAAATGGTTTTGAGCTTTTGAGATTGCTGCGCAGAGAGTTCAGTTTGATGAGCCGTCCAGAGGCGCTGCAATACAGAGAAGCCTGCCTGAAGTACACCGTGAAGAAGAGCGAGAGGCATCTTCTCATGGATGTGCTGAGAGAGATTGGGGCTGAGATTGAAGGATTTCACTCCATGTTGGAAGCTTCACTGATTGCAGGTCAAGTGGCTGATTTGCGCATCAATGAGGGAGATCAATTTTTGCTATATCTGAGAAATTTACCAGAGAAGGTGGCAGAATATGTTCAACTCCACTGTGGTGCCACTACTGTTGCCAGGGTTTGGGAGTCTGTGGTCGCGTACCACACCAGAATGAGACTCACCAATGACCTGGACAGCAGAGTTCATGTGGCAACAGGGCCAAAGCAAGGTTCTGAAGGTGTCACTTGCCACAACTGCGGCAAACGTGGACACTTTGCTCGTGACTGTCCACAGCCTGTGAAATGCAGCCATTGCGGTAAGTCAGGTCATGCAGCTAAGGACTGCTGGGCCAAGGATCCCAGCAAACGACCTGGAGCTTCCTCAACACCCAAGCCTGTTGCAAAGGCCAAGGCAAAGCCTGCTGCAAAGAGCAAAGGCAGCAAAGGCCGTGGCAAAGGTCGAGGGAAAGGAGGAAAGTTTCGAGAAGTTGAAGAAGGTGAAGAGCCTTGTGAGGCTGAGGAGTCTCAAGAACCAGAAGTTGAGCAGGAGGGTGGAAACCAGGCTGCTATGGAGTCAAATCCTTTGCAGTGAAGACTGGATCAGACGCTGGTGGGCCAAAGGGGGCCACAGGGACATCGAGTACTGACAGACCGGTGACACACCACCTGAGCAGCACACTGCAAGAGTTTGTAGGTGGTGTAGGGATAGGAGATCCCAAGACCTGCTGGCTGGTAGACTCAGGGGCTACATACCACATCGTTTATGAGAAGTGGGTCAAGCACTACACTGTGAGTTTTGAGTATCCTGGTCCATCTCCAAGCTTGAAGGGTGCAGGAGACAATGATCTGCCTGTCAAAGGGGTTGTAGATCTGGAATTCAAGGTAGGTAAGACGAAGCTTACCATGAAGCGTGTAGTAGTGGTAGGAATTCCTTTGAATGTGATCTCAACTTACGCCCTTTTGGAAACTGGTTGGAAGACAGTCCTTGGCAATGCTGAGGAGAGTGGATTGTTTTTGAAGAAATTGAAACTTCCTTTGAAGATTTCTGAGAGAGCATGGTGGCTGAAAGTCAGTTTGCTTTCAAAGCACAAGAGTGGTGTGAAGGGTTCTGGACCAGCACCGATGGACTTGAGCACCATGAACACTGGAAACACTGTGAACAATGACAGCACTGAAACGAAACAAACCAAACGAAACACTTGTTGTGGTTGTAGTTCAGTTGCAGCAGTTGTCCCTGAGGATGTTGTGGCTAAGGACCTGGTAACTAAGGGAACTCAGGACTCTTTGACTAAGGACCCTGTGAATCATGTTGCCACTCAGGAGGTTGCGCAGGTCACCAAGGGTAGGTCAGGAGGTTCTGCCAAAGTCAAGGCCAAACGTCGGGAGCTTCAGATGAAGAGTGCAGACATGTTGCAGTCGTTTTCCTATGTTTGTAGGATGTTTCATTTTGGAAGCAGTCGCCTTTTTCAGCATGTTTTTGATGATCATGAGCCCAATACCATTGAAACAGACGTTTTGTTTAAGACAAACGTTGAAACAAACGATGAAACGACAGACAGTGAAGATGATTTCATGTCATGTTGTACATCTGAAACGACAGACAGTGACGATGATTACATGTCATGTTGTGATTTTGAAGAGTTTTGTCAAGAAGACCATGACACATCTGGATACATGGAGTGGAAATACCATGAAGGGAGGACAGGTTCAGGTCAATCTGATCGGAAATGCAGGTGTGACTGGACGTTTGTGGACCCTTGTTTCAGGATGATGCGTGGTTTTCCTCAGGTTGAGGACTTGACACAGGATGAAATTGATGACAGTGATGGACCTCAGGCAGGTGAGGTTTCTGAAGTTGGTTCCCCATCACTTGCCAATTCAGATCTGGAGTGCGGTGTCCCTGAATTGGGTGATGGACGTCTCAGGCTGGAACATGAGTGCAGGGGCCATTGGCCTTATGACAGGGGATGTGATGATTGCGTGCAGTCAAGAGGACGCACACCTGCTAGGAGAGTAGGGCATAAGCATGAAACACCCCATAGTCTTGCTGCTGATTTCCTTTTTGTAGCAGGGAAACATTGGAAAGTTCTGGTCCTGTTGATGGTTCACACTGGGATGGTTGGCATGGTGGTTTGTGGTGGTGACAAAGAACGTGACGTGCAGTCCACTGCAGCAGTTCTCAATGAGATTGGTGTTGGAGGGTTGTCTGTAGAAGTAGCTACTGACAATGAGGTAGCACTGAAATCTTTGGTTGAAAGAGGCCTTGCAGCTAGTTCAGCACGAGGCTATCACTGGAGAAACATTTCAGAGGCAAGACCCCAGGCAAAAGGCATCGAGAGAGCCGTTTGCATCATGAAAGAAGGGATCTATGCCAATTGGTTGGCACTTGAACGCCATTGCAATGCCAGGATTGCGTTGGAATCCCCCCTTTTGGGATATTTGGTGGGACATGTCTACAGGACGTACAACGCATACTGTGAGGGAAAGGCTGGGAGCACCCCCTTAGAACGTTTAAGAGAGAAACGGGGAGGTCAGGCACCTAGGTCTTATCCTTTTGGGGCAGTTGGGTTTTTGAAACCAATTCACCCTTCAAAATGGCCTGGTCAGCGTTTGGTGTTGTGCCATTTTCTCGGCATGAGGTATGTGACTGGTGGAGGTTGTTTGGGGTACCCATTTTCTGTTGATGCTGAAGGGTATCGTGAGGTGATCAAGGGTCACTCTTTCAAACTGAAGGAACCTCTCCAGTATGATGTTGAATCTCTTTTTCCTCTTTTGGCAGGCGTCAGGCCACAGGACTTCCCAGAACCACGTCTTGAGGCGCCACAGGCAGAACAGGCTTTACCACCACCTGATTTTCCACCAGAGTTGGATCCACCAGTTTTCCCAAGGGATGAGGTGTCTCCACAGCCCATTGCAGATGGAGCTGATGGTATGGATGTAGATGCAGGTGAGGTAGGTGAAGGTCCTGAGCCCATGACGATCGACAGGGTCGATGAGGGTTCAGAAGGGGAAGGATCTGAGGAGGAAGAAGGGGATGTGTGGTGGAACAACCTTATTCTTCAAACACAAGCTGATGTGTGGAACACTTTCTGTTTGAGAGAGTCTGGTTGTGTTTTCCCTGTTGGTGAGGGAAATGGTGATTTCTTTAAAGAGGACTTTGGAGGTCAAAAGGTTCGAGTTGACATTCCTGAAAGTTCTTTTGACGAGCTCGCTGGAGCTGCTTTGGACTTTGAACAGGTGAAACAGGGAATGAAGACTGAGGTACAGCAGCTTGAGCGACTTAAGGTCGGGCGCTGCCTTGTAGAACGGGATGGCCGGGCACTTGCTAAGGAGAAACAAGTCACGGTCTTGACCTCACGTTGGGTATTGACCCAAAAGACCTCAGAAATCGTTCGGTGTCGCCTTGTAGTTCGAGACTTCGCTACGGGAGGGACCTCAGCTTTGAATGCTGGGATCTACGCTCCAACGTCGTCGTTGGACGGGCTTCGTTTTTGTGACTTAGTGTTACTTCCGGCGAACCTCACAATCAAGGGATGTCGAGTGATCGCATGGCTAGGGAAAGCCATGAATGGGCTCAGGCGAGCCCCACTGTTGTGGTTTCTCGAATTGCAGCGGGTGGTATATTCCATGGGAGGTCAAGACACCTTTGAGAATACTTTATTCAGGTTGCAGACGCCCAATGGAATGCTTTTAGTGCTGGTGTACGTCGACGACTTACTCGTCGCGGCTGAAAGTCCGCAAGAGGGTGAATCGTTCTTGCAACAGTTGCAGAAGATTTGGCGAATAAAACTTACTGGAAGGATTCCAGCGCTTGAGAAAGGTGTCCTACAGTTTTTGGGGAGAACCATCTATCGAGAAAGGGATGGGGAACCCACCTTAAATCTGGGGGTAAGTGAAGCCTATATGACAGGGGTCATCGACAGTTGGCACGAGAAGTTGAAACCGAATGAGACACCGCCAAAGCTGGAAGAGATCTACAAAGATCGCGAGAAACAGGGTGAAGACACGCCTTTGACAGCGGAGGGTGAAGCACGGTATCGCAGGGTTCTGGGACAGTTGGCGTGGGCCGCGTTGTCTAGAGCTGATTTGTGTTTTTCAGTTTCATACCTTGCGCGATTCCAGTCGAAGCCATCAGGTGCAGCAGAAGCTTGTTTGCGTGCACTGTTGCGTTGGTTGTTGACGCGCCTTCACCGCGTGCAGATCATGCCTTCTCCGGAAGGATCGCCAAGCGTAGGACCGTGAAGCGTTGTTGGTTTCTGCGACGCGTCTTGGAATGTGGCCTCCGTGTCAGGGGGAGTCTTGATGTTCGAAGGTTGCTGCATCAAGGTGTTTTCTAGAATCTAGAAAACAGGAATGCCCAGCTTTGAGTAGTGCAGAGGCGGAGTTGTGTGCGATGACCGAAAACTCGAAGGAGTTGGTGTCGTTAGGCATGTTGTTGGAATCCATTTTGGATGGGATTCCGCTGACCATTTTGGGAACCCCGCAGTGTACAACCGGGACTTACCAGTTGGTTTTGCGCAACGATGCGACGGCCGCGATCAGCATCAGCTCGATGGAAGGGTTGTTGCGACGCATCCGGCACATAGAACTTCGTGCGAAGTACATTCAAATGCTGGTGAAGAAGAAACGCCTTTTGCTTGAGCACATCCCTGGACTTCAAAACCCGAGTGATGGTTTGACCGAGTCATTCAAGACTAGGGATATGCTGATTAACCTCGAAAAGGAGGTAGGTTTGGTGCCAGGACTCGACACCAATGGCTTGTCATGGATCCGTACCTTTCAGCGTAGGCTGCAGCTGCTAGCCGAAGAAGGGGAGATGTCAAGTTTGTTGGAAGGGTCGGTAGCACCTGAATTACCTGAATTTTGAAATTTTCCGAACGAATTGCATGACACAAGCCTGTTCCACTAAGGCACTTGGCTAAGGAACTTTTGTTTTCGCTTGTGACTCAACGGCATTTTGCTAAGGTTTTGAATTCGATAGACGTTGGAATCGCAGGTGACCGCCTGGAATCCAGTTTGCTCCAACTGAAGGTCTTTGTACCTTCCTACAGTTTTCACTTTGTACTGTTCTTTTGTTGCGAATCGGCGGATGAGGACTTTGAGTGCTTCTGTTGTCCCGTCTGGATGGTTTGCTGGAGTTTTTCTGTTTTCCGTGACGGTGTCCCGTCCTTTTCCGTCTCGGTTCTTTGGTCAGTCTTTGTCATGTGCGACTGGTGAGCATTGTTGGACGATGTTGACTAGTGAGGTGATGTGAACTCGTTTCGGACTTTTCGCTGTCTGACTGTAATTTCTGTAGTGCACATGGTCGCGAACATGTTGACACTCAGTTTGCAGTTGTTGGAAGTTTTTCGTTTGCATGTCATGCCACGACACGTTTTTGAAACAAAACGACGGAAACGAAAACCAGTGAAACACCAGTTTTTCCAAACCTCAAGTTTTGTTTTGTTTTGGAACACGTTGTTTGGTTTTCTTTTTGGTAAGTAAAGTGAAGCCGTACGAAAAGCTGTCCGTCTAGGTAATGCTGGGAGCCGTGTTTTACTGTTTGTAATCTAGCACAGTTGCCAATAGCATTCTGGATCTAAGATCAACTGCTTTTCGTTTCGCCGTCTGTTTCACTCTCTTTGGAAGATGGGCAGTCACGTTGACACCTCGACGGAGGTTCCAAAGGTCGATACGGTGGCTGAAACTCCGGATGCCGCAAATGCGACGGCAAATAGCTCAAGGGCGCCGGGAACTGGAGAAGCCGTGCCCTATGGAGTGCCTGGAGCAACACCCACGCACGTGGAAGGTGTTGCATCTCCAAAAGCTTCGCCGAAGCCGTCCCCTCGTGATGAAGCGGCAAGTTTGCCGAGCTCAGATGAGGAAGCTGCGAATCCAGCCGACAAACGTGCAGCTGAAACTGGTGATGAGCCGCCGGCAAAGAAGAGCCGACTTCGTAAGGAAATTCATGGATTGGTGAAGGTTGTGAAAGACGTTGTGATTGGCCTCAACGCCTCGACGTCCACTTTGGACAGTACCAATGAGAGTTTGCAACAGGCCAAGAAGGAAATAGATGCTCTCTGCATTCAGTTAGGAGTGGACCAAGTGTCCGCCAAGTACTTCCTAGCATCGATGCAACAGCACTCGACGGCCATGAACAATATCAGCTGGCAGGTGACTGGGAACAAATCCCAAGTCAATCCAACGCTGAAAGAGCTTTGTCGTGATTTGAACGACAAGATCAATACAGGAAACAGGAGGTTGGACGAGATCAAGCAAGAAAGACGCTCGCAGCATGAACAATCACTGCAGTATCTGAAAGGCATCGAATCGGCAGTAGACAGGATGGTGACTGCGTTGGCGCAGTTGAATGTTGTGACTGCTGCTCCGATTGCACCAACAACAGCTCCTGTGGGACCGGGTGTGGCATCAACTGGAGTTCCTGTGGGGCCGAGTGTTGCAGCTCCTGGGGTTCCTGTGGGACCTACTGCAACTGGAACCCATCCAGCAGTGGGCACTGCTACCCATGGAGTTGCTGGCACGATGAATCCTCCCCTGGCACCGCCACCAATGGGGACCCCGACAACTCCAGGAATTGCAGCCAAGACAGGGCCGAGCTTTCCACCTGTTGCACCTGCATCTGGTGGTTATGCACCACCGCATGCAGCACCTGCAGTGCCAGCAGCGCCCTTTGTGCAGCGCGCAGGGCGCACACCCAGGACGGGACGGAAATAGTACGGGCCGTTTCGCCCAACCCCGCTCGTCGAGAGGCAATCCCGGCGGGGTGGGCGGAGGAGTACGGCATGGGAACTATCCCGTTAGGCCAGTTGGTATATCGAGTGATTTCTGATGAATTCATTCGATCGGCGGTCCCACTCAATTAGCCCGAGACTGCCGAGATCTATGTGAAATGAAGCTGGTTTTGGAAGGAGCGATGAGCCTGAGAGTCCTTCCCTGTAGCATGGTCACATAGATCATTTTGAGATTTTGGATTTCAAAGTAAAGCTCAGCACTTGCCTGGCAGCTTGTGAAAGAATAGCTCTATGAGCTCGAGGTTCATTCCAAGCAGCATCAGTGTTCGATGAGCTTTGAAAAAGGAGAGATGGGATCTGCTGTGCAATCAGTTGCATGGGAGTGGATTCACTGTCGATGTTTGCAGTTGCACTTTCATGTACTTTGGTTTGCAGTTTTCATTTCGTTTTCTTGACAGCAATCCTTGTACAGAGCTGGAGCCGTCTAGTAAGCTGGAGCCGTTAGGAGTAGGATAGGGTTTTTCAGATGTCCAGTTTTGCAGTTTGCATGGATGTTCATGTTACTGTGTTGCAGTTTGATGTCATCAGGTTTAACTGCTGTTATCTGTTTTGATGTCAGTTGTAACTAGTTGGACACTTGTGGACTCATTGGACGGTTTTTGCAAATTCTCTGTCGTTTGTTGTTGTTCGTTGTTCTGTACTAAGGTACTTGTATGATCCAATGATGTAGCTGCCAAGGGGTCATGAGAAAGATGGCAATGCCATATGAAATACCCCTGCAGCTGAGGATCATAACATAACATGTTTGTTTGTTGCATGTTCTTGGAACTTGATTGGAGTTGTCTTGAACTTGAACTGTTTTTGGACTCTTCCTGAACGTTCTGTCCTTGTGCGTTGCAGTGGGTTTCCTGTTGTGGACCTTCTCCATGGATCGTTGGTCACTGTTGGTTTGGCTTTATCTTCTGAAGGGTTTGAACCCCAGTGCACAACATGTTGGATTTGGGAGGGTCTCCATAACTGGATGTCCAGCGCTTAGCAAAGACCATCCAGAGTTTTAGGACTCTTGGATACTCTGTGGAATGCTTAGCACTGCTGCCTCTGTTCAGCGCTCAATGCATTCAGCTCAGCTACCAAGACTTTGCCATACAAAGTTGGGCTGATCACCAAGGAAGTTGTAGAGGTCTGCAACTGCCAAGTTACAGGGTTTAGAAGCCAAGGTTCCAAGAGACGTGAAACCGTTGCCAAGCATTTGGAAAAACGGGTTTGAAAAACATGTTTCAGTTTGTTTTGGATTATGGTTGAATGATCCTAGTTTGAGGGGTTAGAGTTACCAAGGCCATCAGTCAGAGACCTGGACACTTGGTACCCGTTGGGGTCTATCCCAATACCCAAAAAGAACTGGACACCAAGGCCATACCCAGAGGGCAGACCTTGGCACCAGTTTCCCCTTACTTAGATGAGATGATGATGACAAACGTGAGACAGTTTCAAATACCAAGGTTTCCAAATGACAAACGTTTTCAAACAAAACTTTGTGCAGAAGTTGTGAACTCAGTTCCACTTTGTGGGTTACTCAGAAAGATGGTTATGGGATATGGTTTGTTGGTCTCTTTTGCACCGCTGCCACTGCCCTATGATGATCACAAGATGGAGCCAAAGAGACACGTTTCTCATAAAACATCCATCTATCTGAGGGCACCATTAAAACACAGGACCACTTCGAGTTTTCGGTGCGCTAGTTCCTAGCTTAGTTGGTGATGTCTGGAACTTAGTTGTGTGGGTTCAGAACTTAGTTGCCTTACAAACGGTATGGTAGTCTATAGGTACTTCGGTGTACAGCACTACTGTCCAAGAAGGGGTGTGAAAGTTTGGTGAGAGGAGGTACAGTGTACTGAACCACCTTGAACCTACTTGAACATCTTTAAACCTATCTTGGAACAATGCATGTGCATGTGAACAGTTAGGAAACCATTTTAAGTTTGTAGGAACCGATCTGTGAACTAGAGAACCCAT
>CAMXCT020003503.1:0-39081 GCA_947184155.2 Cladocopium goreaui
ATGGCATCGTAATCGCCTAGGAAACTTTGAAGAGTAATGGAGAAGCGGCGACCATGCAAGACACACGCGTTTAACATCTGATCAAGCCAATCGTGCAAGATGGCTCGAGTTACAGCTGCCATGTCAGGAGCATTATCATCTGCGAGATCTTTGGCTGGAATGCAAGCCCATGGGAGAAAGGCAGTGGAGGAATGGAGATATCCAAGTTCTCGGATGCATACATAGAAGAAATACATGCGCTTGTTCGAAGCGGTTGCTAAAACGTTTCCTCCAGTGCATTCGTCCATGTACAGAATCACGTTGAGTGTGTTCCCAGGAATCTGCAGTAGAGCTTCTTTGTGCCATTCTGCATGTTCACCAATGTAATGCATGATTTTTGCGAAATCTCCAGAGGCAAACTGTATTGTTGTTCCGTCATCACTTTGAGCGTTCAGCATTCGGAAACATTGCCGGGAGGGTTCAGTGATAGCCTTTATTTTTCTTTTCTGACCTCCGGATGGACATTTTTTTTTCCCTCTTGGTCATTGAAAATTTCCGAAAGCCGATTGATCACGGCCAGTGGAGCAATTGACAAGGCTTGTCTCCATTGCGAGTCGGATGCGTTAGCCGTATTCATCATGCGTGCCTATATATGTAAGTACTGATTTGCTTCCCCTTGTCTTTGTGACACTTACTCTGTGTATATCTACTTCACATCCACTTTTGATAGCATCGAGTCGTGACATGCTGCGATTTCTGCTCGAAACCTTCGAGACTTTCAATTAGATCAATATATCGATCTGATATCTGCGCCACTTGATTCGTGTATATATGGCATTTTGCTTCGATGCGTTGCATTTTTCCTATTCACTGGAGCCATCCGGATTGTTGGGATGTCTCCTCCCTAATTTCTTGCACTGTAGAAATGAAGATGGTACTAACTGCACTGTCAGACGGACGACCGTCGTAGTTCGACAGCGATGTCGTTATCCAGACGGAAAACTCTTTCAATGTTACGATTCGACGGATCACCGTCATATAACTCTACAATGCGATCTATTCTATATATATATATATATATATGAAGCTGGGAACTACTACTTCTCTCGAGCGTCTGTCAACCTGCGTGCTGTTGAACAAACTGAACAGCGATGAGCGGCGCATACTTTTTTCACTGCTTTCTCTGGCGTTTTCGCCACCACTCTTGGCTGCGCTCTTTGGCCCCGCGACCTTGCTTCCTGACGACGTTAAAGACTGTCCGTTCATATTCGCGACGATTGCTGAACCAGCCATCGAGGTCTTCATCTTGCCATTCAAATCGGTCATAGCCAGGCAGCTCACAGCGTTCCTTGGTGCGAACCGGGGGTAGCTCAGGCTCCGGAGGTCGCATGCTACCACTGGAACTGCTAGCGCCACTGCATGCCTGTGCAGCTGACTGCCTCCAGGAACTCCACGTTTGCCATGTTGTATCCTCTTCTGTCCACTGCTGCCAATGTTGCGTCTCAACTGGCTGCTCGTTGTTTGGCATTGCTGGAACTGCTTGACTTGCCGGTGTTGTCGTGGGTGAAACGTCGTGAGGCCATGTGCCTACTGGCTGCTCGTTGGTTGCCATGGCTGGTGCTGCTTGACTGGCCGCTGCTGCGGTAGGTGGAACGTAGTGAGGCCAGGGTGACGAAGTTGGAACGCCGGCCGATGGAGAAATTGCAGGACTTGGAGCGACTGGGTGCAGGGATCCCCCTGATGAATTGCCTGGCTCCATCGCCAGTCGCGCAGCAATGGCCTGCTGCAGCAGTGCATTCGTCACCGCCTCCGCAACCCGTTCAACCAGTTGTGGCGGTTCCTGGGGCTGCCTCACTCCTGCGAGTTGGAGACCCACTCGGATGGCCGCGTCTCCCGGCGGGCTTGGACTGCGATCGAGATATGGGTCATCGCAGGCATCGGAGGCCTCGGTGTCGCTGTTGTCAGCCATGCCGATGAGTCGGTGTAGCAAGAAAATATGCTTTTCTATAACCATGCATTGCTCACAGCGTGTGTCTTGTTTGTTTTTGTCTTTGTGGTGTGTGTGTATGTCAATTTGACTACTTGATTGGATATGATACTTGCTAATGCTATTTTGACATCCATATAAAAACAAAACATAGCCTGATTGTATATACCACGTTTCCTGTCACGTGGTTGACCCCGCTGCAGACGCATGCACCGAGCTATGAAATTTGTCCTTGGCCTGAGACGGATGACCGTCTTCCACCCATGCCTGTGTATGGATTCGTGCGTGGATCTCATGTCTGGACGGATTACCGTCCAAGAGGGCACTTCTATACGGTTTGTTCTCATATAATTATCGCAAAAGATGCGCTCTCTTTTTCCTCCAGGTTCGATCCTCTATGATGGCGTGACGTTATTGACGTTGTAAGCTAAGACTGCGCAATATGCGGAAATCCATTTCCAAGCTTCACATGTTGTCTCCAGGGGCAAATCTTCACGTAACTCCGTCAAAAACTGCATAGCACTGGCAATGTTCTCGCCAAACGCCTGACGATTGCCACTTTCGATTCTCCACACTGGGTTGGGTTCCACCTGTGGCATTGACAGCAGCGGTAGTTCGATCAGTACACCACGTTTGTCCACAGAGCCGAAGTCATCCATGTGCTCGAGTAGAGCAATGATTCGGCGCAGCAGCTGCCTCGAAAACGACATGCACAGAGCGTGGTCTTTGTACTCGTCATTCACAGTGACAGTCTCATAAATCTGTAGTGTGTTCCGAAAGGCATCAATGAACGTCCTCAGGCGATCGGCATTGGGGGAGAGACTTTGTAAGCCAGCTACTGTCATGGCAGCTATCTCTGCCGATTCGAGCCGCATGGTGCATGAGCTGCGAAGCAATAAAATCGCCGGATTGAGCTCTCCATTCCAAAAAAAAGAAGACGGACGACCATCTTGTACAGGCGGCGCCAACTGAACGCTTCAAATGTGTTCACCGGTGCATTGTCTCGACGGATAACCGTCTTGTAGAGCCGTATGCAGTACGTGCATTTTTTCCACGTGCAGGATACACTCCTTGGAAATCTAAACTATCACATTCTCTCTGCTTGAATCTAGATATATTATATATTGTGCAAAAACCAGATTGCTTAGCTATATCTGGCAATCCTTCGGACCAAAGCAGACGGACTACTCGTCTCCGGTCCCCTTGGTAGTATTTTTGCCTCTGATGCACATTCGTTAGTTCGCTCGGTCTGGAATTTTATCCTGTGATGACATCCGACAGGATTCCATGCGCTGCGCGCTGTCAGCGTCTTGTCACAAAATTTGTCTTCTACATATATAGAAGCATCTCTCAGGCTTCTTGAAAGATCTACTTGCCAAGGTTTTTCTTGGCAATTTGCAGCGCCTTGCAGCATTCTTGCAAGGATTTAATTTCACTCTGGAGCTCTTTCTCAGATGTGATCGCGACAGTGACCCCGGCTTCCCCATTTTTCTTGCACGTGAAGGTGACATCGGTGAAGTTCACAGCAGCGTTCTGCCCAACCTTCAACATGATCTGCTGGAAGCTGTGAACCATCTTCTCCAAGCGCAGTTTGTTCTCATGCATCAAACGAACGGTCATTTCTGGCAGCTCCTCCTTCTTTGGCTCCAAGGCCTTGACTAAGTTCTCCAGTCTGTTTGACACAGGCTGCAATGCTGGCAAAGCTTTGCCAGCTAGCATAGACACTGTCTTGTGTTCTTTCTTCAACTCCTGTTCACGCTTCCTCTGTGCCTGCTTGTCGGCGTTGCCGCGGCTTGCCTTTGGAAGGACTATCTGCACGTCATCGTCTGACGCACACTCCAAGTCCACGATGGTCTGCAACACCTCATCATCTGCTAAGGCCTGAGCGGACGGCTCTTCGATCATCGGAGCGTCCTCCTTGCCCTTGCCTTTGCCTCGGCCCTTCACACGCTTGGCTCCATTGCTGCCAGCGCGCTCCGTGGTCGTGCGCTTGCGACTCACACGTTGCTCTAACTCAACCATTTGACTCTCCGCCTCTTCTTCTGCATGGGTCTGCTTGATGGTGACAAGGTCCACACGGTAGACGCTACCGAAGACTGGGCAGGTCATGGCGAATCCTTTCTCTTGAACTGCGACGGGATCATACCCATTCTGGGACCACCAGGACAATGGTTGATAGGTCCCGCCAGCACTGCGCTTCGCCACGTCTGTGATGCGTTTCTGGAAGTGCTTCAACAAGTTGGAGCGCACAACCTCGTACTTGAGAATGCCACCATTCTGTTTGCGCTCCTCCAGGGCTCGTTGAAAAAAACCGGTCACCTCATCCTTCGACATCTTCGAAAAAACCTCGGTTGGGCTCACGTGGTACTTCAAAAGACTCAAAAGCGATCGGCAAGATTTGCACTCCACTTGCTTGGTGTGCTCGTTCCGTTTCGCTGCCATTTCGGACTCGGCAACAGGCAAGGAACACCGGTCGCACGTGACGAAACCCTCAGGAGCTTCTGATGCAACAAGAGCTTGGGGCTGGTCAGCCATGGTTGCGAGCGGGTGATGATGGATGTCTTGGGCAGCTCGCAGCGACTGAGAAGGGGAACATGCATTGCTCTGCCCCGGTCTGCCCCGTGTCTGCCCCGTGTCTGCCCCGTGTCTGCCCCGTGTCTGCCCCGTGTCTGCCCCGTGTCTGCCCCGTGTCTGCCCCGTGTCTGCCCCGTGTCTGCCCCGTGTCTGCCCCGTGTCTGCCCCGTGTCTGCCCCGTCTCTGCCCCGTGTCTGCCCCGTGTCTGCCCCGTGTCTGCCCCTGCCCCGTGTCTGCCCCGTGTCTGCCCCGTGTCTGCCCCGTGTCTGCCCCGTCTCTGCCCCGTCTCTGCCCCATTCTGTGATTGAATTCTGTGACGTGCGGAAGACGGATGACCGTCGTTAGGACGGATCACCGTCATGGTTCCGAAGCGGTTGTCCGCGGTTATTCGCTGTGTTTTTTCCTCCCGCTGCACGGAATCACTGGTGAAAGTGTTTCGACCATGGGCTGGTGCCATCCTGAGGACGGGTCCGCCGTTCTGGCGTCTTGGGCGGATCATCCGGCACGTCCTTCTTGGGCACGTTCTTGCCGCTTGGCTTCTTGAACATCTTCATGGTCCGAGGTGCCCCTTTCTTTTGCTTCTTCTGGATTATCTTCTTGGCGTTGGCTTTCCTTCCTTGTTTCTTTGGCATCTCCTTCTTCTTGGGTTTGCTGTTCGTATACTCCGCGGAGGCGATCAAAAAACGCCAGGCAACATTGGAAGGCATGACTGGGTGCTGCGAGTTCCGGGGCGCTCTTGGGTGCAGCTGCTGCAAGGTCTCTTCAGGTTCGTCTGCGTGTTGATATCACTACAGTCAGAATTGCACATGGGACCAAAAAAATATGGGTGGCACAACCATCCTAATAGACACCAAGATGGCACAACCATCTTGACACCAAGATGGCACAACCATCTTGCTGCTATATTTCGCAAAAATAAATCACTAATAGATGGAACTACCATCTTGCTGATGCCAATTGTGTATATATATACCGGGAATACAACATAGACGGATGACCGTCTGGACGGAGCGTCGGGAAGGGGGAGTCACGCAGCTTTTTTTTTTGCCTCCCTTTGCTGCTTGGCGCTTTCGCCACCAGTCTTGTCGCTTCTCCATGGCTGCTTGGGATGGCTGCCGCTTCACGTCGTAGACGACCCTTTCACATTCTCTTCGAGAATCAAACCAACCTGTTTCGTACCACTCCTCACGGTCGTACCCAGGCTCTTCACACCTCTGCTTCTTGCGTTGAGCCGGATGAGGTTCAGGTGCTTCGTCTGCAGGAACGTGCAGCCACTCTGTCTCTGTGGTCACGACACCAGCGCTACGCAGCACCCCAGTTCTGCGACTGAATATGGCAGAGGAAGTAGCAGCCTGGGAACCCAAAGCCTCACGCAACATGCTCGTGAGCTCGGGCAGCGTGCGTTCCAGATAGGCATCCGCACTCTCCGCTGTGCCCCAGTCCTGCACTGACGCACTTGTCGCTGGAGCACCACCATCAGACGGAACTGCTGTTGCCTCTACGGTGTTGCTGGAGGCAACGCAAGACTCAGGTGCCACTGTGGCACGCCGTTGTGGAAGAGGTCGAGGTAACGGTTTCACCTGCACTGACTCGCTTGTCTCTGGAGCAGCACCATCAGGAGGAACTGCTGTTGCCTGTACGGTGTTGCTGGAGGCAACAGAAGACTCAGGTGCCACTTTGGCACGCGGTTCTGGAAGAGGTCGCGGTAACGGTTTCACAGGGATGTGGCTCCGCAGGAAAGCTCGAAGAGTCGCATCATCCGGAACTGTGCTAGTTTCCTCCAAAGGTAAGGACATAGGCAAACGGGCACTGGCGGCCCACAGAGCATCCTGCAGCACATCATCAGCAGGCATCTCATCGGACATGGTCGATTTAGTGCTGCTCATGGCTGGACTAGTTGGACTGCACGGCATGCTTAACAGAGTGGCGCTGACCGTCTATATCTACGTGCGCATTAGAGTTCAGCGACATTTTCCCATATGTAACTGCAACAGCACGAAATGCTGAATATATAACAACATAGTTGCTTTGCTGTAAATGTGTTCTGAAAACAGAGATGTATAACGGTAACCCGACACACTCTGAGCATAGCATTTCTGCGAGGTTGCCACATCTAGCACTATATGAAGAAGAAAGTGACACGGACCACCGTGTAAGTTGGAACCAGTCGAGAAGAAAGCGAACGCAGCTGGACACGGACAACCGTGTGACACTGACACAGTAATTTTCCTTCTCGGATCTCACGGGCTGTCATTGTGACCGGTGCATCGCGTCTTTGCGAACGCCAGCGCGAGTGCGCTTGATGCCGTACGTGGTGCTTTCCCAGTCACGTCGCCCACGGTACTGCAACTTGACGTCTTCTGGCAAGTTTTTCCATTGTGTGCGTAGAGAGTTTGCATTCTCTGAAGTCATAGCGCTTGAAGAGGAAGACCGACCATCCATTTTCGACTTCAAGTAGTCCACGTCTACGTAGGGATTCTCGCACTCGGTCAGTAGAGACTTGTGATAGTTCTGCAATTGTTGCTCGTACTCCAAACGCTGTTCAAGGTAAGAGGCAAGCACCTTCGGGAAGCGATGGCCACCTGTAAGCAGATGACGTACCCACTCATTCAAATTGCAAGACCAAAAAGGGGCGGGCCACCGCACAAATCAACTTCATGGCAAAAAAAACTTAAGTATAAATTGGACATCAAAGCCACTCACAAAGGACCCCCACCGAGTCGATGGCAGAAGATTGATCGATCCATCGTGCAACTTGCAGTTGTTCGTGTTCTCGCAGGGGGTCGAAGACGGAGCAGGCTGGGCCACCGCATCCTCGGAAGGTTCGGCAACGGCATGCTCCCCCTCAGACAGTGCAGCGCTGTGCTGTGGACTCGGTGGCATGCCTCGGTGAAGGACAGATCTGAGTCAGAGAGCGCGCATGGACCAAAAACTCACTATATATATTAGAGTGCACGCATAAATGTCCGAGGCGCGTGGCACCGCCGACAGATCATCGGCCAAGTATTTTATGAAAGACCACTCGCTGTCCGAATCGCTGTCAGCAACAGCCATGTTTGCAACGCTTGGTTGGAAATTGACGTTCCGTTAGTAGCTTCAGACTATTTCCATGGCAAGCGAGGACACTAGTGTCGTTGCTGCTATTTGACTTCTGCATCCATGGATCAAATGGTCCTCCTGCATCCTTATATAGGCATCCTTTTAGATTGTTGCGATATGTGTCGCCTGATCCTTCCAAGCCAATGTCACTGCAAAAAAAGGAGAACCATCTAGTCAAGCTTGGGATAGGGGTGGAGAAAAAAAGACGGATCACCGTCCAGAGATCAGCACGCAAGGAGCGCAGAGCGTTAGACGGAAAACCGTCTGTTGAAAAAGCAAAGCCGAAAGAAATCTTTTCCTTGCTGCGATCAGATCTCGCGACTCAAAAAAGTCTATGGTCAAACGAAATTGGGTGTAAAAATGTCTGTGGTCAAAAAATCACCGTGCCCGTCTCGAACTCCAGCACTTCGGACATCTGCGGGGTCAAGTTCGGCTCTAGCAGCTGTCGTACGCTGAGCATCCAAGCCCATGGCTGGTCGACAAAGTAAGCCTGGTGCTTGTCAATGAAGCGCAGCACTGACAGAAGCTCTCTTTGGAAAACTGCTCGGCATGGGTGCAAAACCGACCATCGAGAGGCAGCAGGTAGGACAAGCATGTCAGACTGCATGTGCTTCGTGTCATCGATGGCCCAGCCGAGCAGGATGAAACGCACGGTGTACAGGCAAGTGCGCAAGAACGCCAATGCCTCCTTCACATCATCATGGCCATCTTCCACGCTGATCTGCGTGAAAACTTCCTTCATAAGTTCGAAGCAATCAGCCAGGTCCCGCTTCGCATCTGTGTCCAAGGGGGCGTGCGGCTTCTCGAAGTTGCCAACCATTGCAACTGCGATGCTCGTGCTGTTCAGCATAGCCATGGTCGGTGCGCGCAGACTTTTCTACCTAAGTGTGAAGCGATCCAAAAAAAACCTCTGGGCAAAGACCCGTGCTATATCCGCAAATGCGAGCTGGCAGTGACAAAGATGGAAAACCGTCTGCGAGGACGTCCGGCTGGAAGCTTGGCATGTCGACGGATCACCGTCAGCAATTCATGAGCTGTCTCAAAGACCAATGACAGGATGCTACTATAGGCTACTGTATAGGCGCATGATTCACTTGTGAATACCACAAGTACAAATGCAAGAGCGTTTTTTTATCTATCGCTACTGGTGACATCCATTCTTTGCAGTCGAATGGCGCGTCAAGAGACGACGCAAGACGAATTGAAGAGCTCTGGCCAGGACACTACAATGTCCAGCCCTTTTTCACCCAACAACTTGGCGCATGTCCCGGAGAATTGCGACAGCGGCTGCATCCCTTCGGACACATTGCGATGCATTTTGCTTTGCTTGGCATCTTCTTTCCTTGACCCTGGGGTGGATAGATCATCTCACCAGTGCTGTGACTCTTCGATGAAGAGGCAGGACGTTTCAGCGCCAGTGCTTGTTTCTTCTTCATATTGGCAGCAAATGATTTGACCTTAGGCTTTGGCTCCACAGTGGTGCTTTTCTGCTCGGGCATCTGGCCGGCAGGTCGCTTCATGGCACCGGATGCACGCTGCAGTCGCTGCAAAGTGTCTGCCAAAGACACAGGTGGCACCGCTGTCGCCTCAGCCTCCTTCTCGCTCACCTCAATTGTCTCAGAAGACACCGCTTTCACATCACTGATGGGAGCGGCTGGCTCACACTGTGAAGATGGCAATCCGGTTCCGTCAGACTTCTCAACAGCAGCTGGAGGAGCTAAACTTGTCGCCGCTGCCGTAGGCTGCGCCGCCAGTGTCAGTGACTTGGCGGAAGCGGAGTGCCCTTCCAGCAGATTGACCAAAGCCTTGGGTGTCGAAGTTTGCTTCCTGCTCAATGGCAAGTTCATTGTAGAGGAACTGGAAGAATCCTGTCGACTCTCAGACATATACTGCATGAAACTCATGAAGCCAGCAAACATACCAAAGGGATTGTCAGCGGAGAAGGCCACGGCGTCGGTCGCACTCGTCTTTTTTGCCTTTCCTCTCTGTCGCAATGGGATTGTGCGTGCAACCATCAAAATTTCCGATAGCCGAATCCGTGGTGCCACACATTGAACCACGGCATCACTGTTTGCACCCGGTGGGAGATCACCGCGGTCAAGAGGCAGTTGGACAATGTAGTTCTCAGGCGGCACACGCCTATACTTGTAGCGAGCCAGGATGGACGCACCCTCTGCTTTGACCGTCGCTAAGAAGACCTCCACATTGTTCTGCATTTGCCGCCGTTTGTCGTCGGGTTCTCGCAAGAGAAGAAACGCTGTCAAGCTAGCATAGGTCGGTTCAGAGGGGCACCTCAGAGTGAAGTGATCAGCAAGCCATGTGACCACTGCTTGCAGGATCCGCATGTGATCCACTTCGGTCTGCATCACAAGTGTCCACGTAGGCTCCGGCAAGTAGAGCGCAAAGGCGGAGAAGTCCTGCATCTTCTGGCGAACATTGGTTGTTTCCGATGCTTTTCCTCTCAAAACGTCCTGCACCTTCTGCCTCTCTTCAGCATCCAAAGTGCTCAGTTCCAACTGACTTATCGCTTCAGCACATGAAGTGGCAGTTGGCTGCGTCACAGCGTCTGCCATATTGGTCGGATTTCTAGGAAAAAAAACTAGCAGCCAAAGTGCGGGACATGCTAGATCGTTCCGACCAACAACTACCATATATATATATATAAATTTTTATCGATGATAACATCAAGACGCCTTGACGTCTAGCAGGCAAGAACTCTAATATGCTATGTATACAGTAGCAGTTCTAGAACGGATCACCGTCTAGTTGGAGGTAATGACAATCGTAACACGGACGACCGTGTGTTTTAAGTTGGTTTCAGATAACGAGTGCATGCATGCAAGCTAATCTATAGACGGAAAACCATCTCTGGGAACTGTCAAGGACTCAAAACGTGGACTACCGTGTACTACGATGTTCTCTGCTAGACGGCGTCGATGCATGCAAGCCACAAAGACGGATTACCGTCTATAGTTGGATCACCAATTGCAATCCATCTGTAGATGCACTTGGTGCTGTTTGTGTCTATATATACATATATATATATATATGCGTCTCTTGGTCTGGCTTTCCAGTGCCTAATTCCGAGTTGTGGCACCATTTTTTCTTATTTTGCCAAAATAAAAATAATAGCGGAGCCACCGCCAAAGGAATGAAATAAAAGCGGAAACACCGCAGACAAACACCCGTTCATAAAAATAAGAGCGGAACAACCGCAAAATTCAAAGTAATTCTACAAGGTATAAATATAGGCTACCGCAATCACACAATAAATTTCACAAAAATTTCCAAAAATTTAAAACAAGAAGACAAAAAGTTATTTCAAACAATTTTTATCTGAAAAATAAAAAACTTTAAAAAAACATTCTTAAAAAAAAACAGCATAATTTCAATCAAAAAAATAACTTCGAAATAACTTCGACAAGCAAAAATTCAATGAAGTTATTTTAGATAAATAAATAACTTATAAAAACCATAACCAGCATTACTTAGTTATAAATTCCAACATACTTATCCTACTTAAAAAACATATATCTTATCTTAACCAGACTTATTCCTATTTATCTATGAACTTAAAGCAAGATATAATTAAAATAAGTTAAGCTAACTTCAGGGGCCCACTGCTGTACTGGAACGTGTTTGTGCGAGTTTTGTAGTATACGGTAGTACTGGAACGTGTTTGTGCGAGCTTTGCAGTATACGGTAGTACTGGAACGTGTTTGTGCGAGTTGTGTAGTATAAGGTAGTACTGGAACGTGTTTGTGCGAGTTTTGTAGTATATACTGGAACGTGTTTGTGCGAGTTTTGTAGTATACGGTAGTACTGGAACGTGTTTGTGCGAGTTTTGTAGTATGCGGTAGTACTGGAACGTGTTTGTGCGGGTTTTGTAGTATACGGTAGTACTGGAACGTGTTTTTGCGAGTTTTGTAGTATACGGTAGTACTGGAACGTGTTTGCGCGAGTTTTGTAGTACACGGTAGTACTGGAGCGACTTTGTGCGGGTTTTGTAGTATACGGTAGTACTGGAGCGACTTTGTGCGGGTTTTGTAGTATACGGTAGTACTGGAACGTGTTAGTGCAATCTTTGTAGTATACGGTAGTACTGGAACGTGTTTCTGCGAGTTTTGTAGTATACGGTAGTACTGGAACGTGTTTGCGTGAGTTTGTAGTATACGGTAGTACTGGAGCGACTTTGTGCGGGTTGTGTAGTATACGGTAGTACTGGAGCGACTTTGTGCGGGTTTTGTAGTATACGGTAGTACTGGAACGTGTTTGTGCGAGTTTTGTAGTATGCGGTAGTACTGGAACGTGTTTCTGCGAGTTTTGTAGTATACGGTAGTACTGAAACGTGTTTGTGCGCAAGCTTTGTAGTACACAGTAGTACTCGGAAGTAGTTTGTGCAAGCTTTGTAGTACACAGTAGTACTGGGAAGTACTTTGTGCAAGCTTCGTAGTATACAGTAGTACTGGAACGTGTTTGTGCAAGCTTTGTAGTACACAGTAGTACTGGGAGCGACTTTGTGCAAGCTTTGTAGTACACAGTAGTACTGGGAGCGACTTTGTGCAAGCTTTGTAGTACACAGTAGTACTGGGAAGTAGTTTGTGCAAACTTTGTGTCAAGTAACGAGTGCACAGTGTAAAGTGTGGAGTGGGGAGTGTAGAGCGTGTAGAGTGTGGAGTGTGTAGTGTAGAGTGTCAACTGTAAGAGTGTAAAGTGTAGGATGTGGAGTGTAAAGTGTAGAGTGTGGAGTGTAAAGTGTGGAGTGTGGAGTGTGAAGTGAGGCGTGTGGAATGTAAAGTGTGGAGTGAGGAGTGAGGAGTGTGGTGTGTGTAGAGTGTGGAGTGTGGAGTGTAGAGTGTAGAATGTGGTGGAGTGTGGCGTGTGGAGTGTAGTGTGTGGAGTGAGGAGTGAGGAGTGTGGAGTGTAAAGTGTTGAGTGTGGAGTGAGGAGTGAGGAGTGGAAAGTGTCGAGTGTGGAGTGTAGAGTGTAGAGTGTGGAGTGCAAAAGTGTCGAGTGTAGAGTGCAAAGTGTAGAGTGTGGAGTGTGAAGTGTGGAGTGTGGAGTGTGGAGTGTGAAGTGTAAAGTGTGGAGCGTAGAGTGTAAAGTGTAGAGTGTAAAGTGTCGAGTGTGGAGTGTAAAGTGTGGAGTGTGGAGTGTAAAGTAAGGAGTGTCAAGTGCAAAGTGTAAAGTGTGGAGTGAGGAGTGTAAAGTGTGGAGTGTAGAGTGTAGAGTGTGGAGTGCGGAGTCTGGAGTGGAAAGTGTCGAGTGTGGAGTGTAGAGTGTAAAGTGTGGAGTGTAAAGTGTGGAGTGTGGAGTGAGGAGTGTGGTTTCTGTAGAGTGTAGAGTGTGTTGGAGTGTGGAGTGTTGTTGAGTGTGGAGTGTGGAGTGTCGTGTGTGGAGTGTGCAATGAGAAGTGAGGAGTGTGGAGTGTAGAGTGTGGAGTGTAAAGTGTGGAGTGAGGAGTGTAAAGTGTAAAAGCGTGGAGAGTGCGGAGTGTAGAGTGCAAAGTGTAGAGTTTAAAGTGTAGAGTGTGGAGTGTAAAGTGTGGAGTGTGAAGTGTGGAGTGGGGAGTGTAAAGTGCAAAGTGTCAAGTGCGGAGTTTCAAGTGTAGAGTGTGGAGTGAGGAGTGTAAAGTGTAAAGTGTGGAGTGCGGAGTGTAAAGTGTAGAGTGTGGAGTGTACACTGTGAAGTGTAGAGTGTAGAGTGTGCAGTGGGTAAAGTGTGGAGTGTGGCAGGTGGTGGTGATCCCGTTGTGCTGGTGATGTTGTTGTGCTGGTGATGTTGTTGTGCTGATGATTTCGTTGTGCTGGTGATTTCGTTGTGCTAGTGATTTTTTTGTGTGCTTGTGATTTTGTTGCGCTGGTCGACTTTGTGCAAGCTTTGTTGTATTGTACACAGTAGTACTGGGAAGTAGTTTGTGCAAACTTTGTGAAAGTAAGGAGTGTGGAGTGTAAAGTGTGGAGTGGGGAGAGTAGCGTGTGTAAAGTGTGGAGTGTAAAGTGTAGAGTGTAAAGTGTAGAGTGTGGAGTGCGGGGTGTGGAGTGTGAAGTGGAAAGTGTAAAGTGTGGAGTGTGGAGTGCGGAGTGTAAAGTAAGGAGCGTGGAGTGTAAAGTGTTGCGTGTGGAGTGTGGAGTGGGGAGTGGGGAGTGAAGAGTGTTTCGTGTTTAGAGTGTAGAGTGTGGTGGAGTGTGGAGTGTGGAGTGTGGAGTGTGGAGTGTGGAGTGTAAAGTGTGGAGTGTGGAGTGTGGAGTGTGGAGTGTGGAGTGTGGAGTGTGGAGTGTGGAGTGTAGTGTGTGGAGTGAAGAGTGTGGAGTGTGAAACGTGTAAAGTGTGGAGTGTGGAGAGTGGAGTGTGCAGGGGGTAAAGTGTGGAGTGTGGAGTGTAAAGTGTAGAGTGTGAAGTGTGGAGTGTGGAGTGTAAAGTGTGTAGTGTAAAGTGTAGAGTGAGGAGTGTAAAGTGTGGAGTGTGGAGTGTGAAGTGTGGAGTGAGGAGTGTAAAGTGCAAAGTGCGAAGTTTAAAATGTGGACTCTGAAGTGTGGAGTGTGGAGTGTAAAGTGTAAAGTGTGGTGTGTAAAGTGTGGAGTCTGGAGTGTAAAGTGTAGAGTGTGGAGTGCGGATTGTCAAGTAAGGAGTGTGGAGTGTAAGGTGTGGCGTGTGGAGTGTAAAGTGTGGAGTGAGGAGTGTGGTGGGCGTAGAGTGTAGAGTGTGGTGGAGTGTAGAGTGTGGAGTGAGGAGTGAGGAGTGAGGAGTGTAAAGTGTAAAGTGCGGAGTGTGGAGTGTAGAGTGTAGAGTGCGGAGTGAGGACTGGAAAGTGTCGAGTGTGGAGTGTAGAGTGTAAAGTGTAGAGTGTAAAGAGTAAAGTGTAGAGTGTAGAGTGTGGAGATTGGAGTGTAGAGTGTGGAGTGTGGAGTGTAAAGTGTGCAGTGTGGAGTGTAAAGTGTGGAGTGAAGAGTGTAAAGTGGAGAGTGTAAAGTGTGGATTGTAAAGTGTGGAGTGAGGAGTGTAAAGTGTGGAGTATGGAGTGTGAAGTGTAAAGTGTGGAGTGTGGAGTGGAAAATGTCGAGTGTGGAGTTCAAAGTGTAAAGTGTAGAGTGTGGAGTGTGGAGTGGAAAGTGTCGAGTGTGGAGTGTGGAGTGTAGAGTGGAAAGTGTAAAGTGTGGAGTGTGGAGTGTAAAGTGTGGAGTGTAGAGTAAAGTGTAGAGTGTAAAGTGTAGAGTGTGGAGTGTAAAGTGTTGAGTGTTGAGTGTGGGGTGAGGAGTGGAAAGCGTAAAGTGTAAAGTGTGGGAAGTGCTTTGTGTCAGCTTTGTAGTACATAGTAGTACTGGGAAGTGCTTTGTGCCAGCTTAGTTATACAAAGTAGTACTGGGAAGTGTTTTCTGCAAGCTTTGTAGTACAAAGTAGTACTGGGAAGTGCTTGGTGCAAGCTTGTAGTACACAGTAGTACTGGGAGCGACTTTGTGCAAGCTTTGTCGTACAAAGTAGTACTGGAACGTGCGTTGTGCAAGCTTTGTAGTACACAGGAGTACTGGGAGCGACTTTGTGCAAGCTTTGTAGTGCACAGTCATATTTGGAAGTAGTTTGTGCAAACTTTGTGTAGAGTAAGGAGTGCCCAGTGTAAAGTGTGGAGTGCCGAGTGTAGAGTGTAAAGTGTAGAGTGTAAAGTGTAGAGTGTGGAGTGTGGATTGTGCTGTGTGCAGTGGGTAGAGTGTGGAGTCTGCAGTGTAAAGTGTGGAGTGTGAAGTGTAAAGTGTGGAGTGTAGAGTGTAAAGTGTAGAGTGTAAAGTGTCGAGTGTGGAGTGTAAAGTATGGAGTGTGGAGTGTAAAGAGAGGAGTGTCAAGTGCAAAGTGTAAAGTGGGGAGCGTGGAGTGTAAAGTGTGGAGTGTAGAGCGTGTAAAGTGTAGAGTGTGGAGTGCCGAGTGTAGAGTGTAAAGTGTAGAGTGTAGAGTGTGGAGTGTGCTGTGTGCAGTGGGTAGAGTGTGGAGTTGGCAGTGTAAAGTGCGGAGTGTAAAGTGTGGAGTGGGGAGTGTAAAGTGGAAAGTGTGGAGTGTAAAGTGTAGTGTGGAGTGTAAAGTGTAGTGTGGAGTGTAGAGTGTCAAGTGTAAAGTGTGGAGTGTCAAGTGTGAAGTGAGGGGTGTAAAGTGCAAAGTGTACAGTGTGGAGTGTGGAGTGTAAAGTGTAGAGTGTGGAGATTGGAATGGAAAGTGTCGAGTGTGGAGTGTAGAGTGTAAAATGTAGAGTGTAAAGTGTAGAGTGTGGAGTGTAAAGTGTGGAGTGTGGAGTGTGCAGTGGGTAAAGCGTGGAGTGTGGCTGGTGGTGGTGATCTCGTTGTGCTGGTGATGTTGTTGTGCTTGTTAGTTGTCTCTTTGTGAACTGTTGCTCAGGTGCGTTTGCTGAGACGATATGAGCGCACGATGCATGCAAAAATAAGTTCGTTTTCCTTTTGCAGAGGTTTGCACTCGTAGTCCAAGAACGTGAATACATTCGGGTTCGTGGCTTCCATCTTGTTTCTTATTATTTCATTGCATGTTGGCTGGTGCCGATGTTTCTTTCCGTTCTTAGTATTTTCTCTGTGATTTTACAGACAGTTGCTTGAGGAGCTTGAAGCAGAGGCCTTGCGGCTGCAGATCCAAATGCGTGACCGTGTGATTGAGGAGCACATGTGAAACGCCGGTGATCCATGTGGGGAGCTTCCACCAGATCTTCCTTCGATTTCCGTATCGTTTGAACATGTTTAAAGCATTTGCAAGTCTAGTGCCAGGAGCAGGATCAGCTGCTTCAGGCTGAGGGAAAGGCGGGTTTCATACATTTCAAAGACTCTTGCGTTCCTGTCATTAGCAAATGGCTGTGCCTCAGGCATTGCATCATTTCGCATTTATCCAGAACAAACATGTCAAACATTTTAAAAAAATGACGAAATAGGGACCCCATTTTGCCACGTTTGTGGAAATACAGGGAACATCATATATTTGTTTATCATTTTTATCAATATGTTGATAACATTTATCAAAGGAAGTTTAGGGGGAGAAACTTCCGTGTTACGGACTTTTAGAATGTCAGGGAAAGAGTTAGTCAAAGAAAGAGTTAGTCAGGGAAAGGTTAGTTAGGGAAAGAGTTCATCAGGGAAAGAGTTAGTCAAAGAAAGAGTTAGTCAGGGAAAGGTTAGTCAGGGAAAGAGTTAGTCAAAGAAAGAGTTAGTCAAAGAAAGAGTTAGTGAGGGAAAGAGTTAGTTAGGGAAAGAGTTCATCAGGGAAAGAGTTAGTCAAAGAAAGAGTTAGTGAGGGAAAGAGTTAGTTAGGGAAAGAGTTCATCAGGGAAAGATTTAGTCAAAGAAAGAGTTAGTGAGGGAAAGAGTTAGTTAGGGACAGAGTTAATTGTAACTTTTAGACTGTCAGGGAAAGAGCTAGTCAAAGGAAGAGTTAGTGAGGGAAATAGTTAGTTAGGGACAGAGTTAATTGTAACTTTTAGAATGTCAGGGAGAGAGTTAGTCAAAGAAAGAGTTAGAATGGCATTGCAAGTGGTGCTGGTGGAGGAGTTGCCGATGGAAGTTTGAAGGAAGTCTCGCACGAAATGCGTTGTTGAGAGATAGCAGATGCACGAAACCCTATGTTTTTCCATACAAAGTCCGTCCCCGAACCTCGATGATCTACCTCTGCGGTGCGACGGTTGCGAGACGGTCTCGTGTGTGGTCGGATCATGGGCGGATCATGCTCGGATCGGTTCCGCATTGTAAATGGGGTTTCACCTGTGTTTCGTGCATGTGCGGTCGACAGAATTCCATTGTGATTTGCAACTGTAGGATCGTTCCCGCAATGTAAATGGGATTGCAAGTGGTGCTGGTGGATGAGTTGCCGATGGAATTCCATTGTGATTTGCAACTGTAGGATCGTTCCCGCAATGTAAATGGGGTTGCAAGTGGTGCTGGTGGAGGAGTTGCCGATGGAGTTTTGAAGGAAGTCTGGCACGAAATGCGTTTTTGAGAGATAGCAGATGCACGAAACCCTATGTTTTTTCCATACAAAGTCCGTCCCCGAACCTCGATGATCTACCTCTGCGGTGCGACGGTTGCGAGACGGTCTCGTGTGTGGTCGGATCATGGGCGGATCATGCTCGGATCGGTTCCGCATTGTAAATGGGGTTTCAACTGTTTTTCGTGCATGTGTGGTCGACAGAATTCCATTGTGATTTGCGACTGTAGGATCGTTCCCGCATTGTAAATAGGGTTGCAAGTGGTGCTGGTGGATGAGTTGCTGATGGAATTCCATTGTGATTTGCAACTCTAGGATCGTTCCCTCACTGTAAATGGGATTGCAAGTGGCGCTGGTGGAGGAGTTGCCGATGGAGTTTTGCAGAAAGTCTCGCACGAAATGCGTTTTTGAGAGATAGCAGATGCACGAAAGCCTATGTTTTTCCATACAAAGTCCGTCCCCGAACGTCGATGATCTACCTCTGCGGTGCGACGGGTGCGAGACGGTCTCGTGTGTGGTCGGATCATTCTCGGAGATTCTCGGATCATTCTCGGATCGGTTCCGCATTGTAAATGGGGTTTCAACTGTTTTTCGTGCATGTGTGGTCGACAGAATTCCATTGTGATTTGCAACTGTAGGATTGTTCCCGCATTGTAAATGGGGTTGCAAGTGGTGCTGGCGGATGAGTTGCTGATGGAATTCCATTGAATCCATTGTGATTTGCAACTCTAGGATCGTTCCCTCACTGTAAATGGGATTGCAAGTGGTGCTGGTGGAGGAGTTGCCGATGGAATTCCATTGTGCTTTGCAACTGTAGGATCGTTCCCGCAGTGTAAATGGGATTGCAAGTGTTGCTTCCTCTTTTGGCTGCATGCGTAATACTATTGTCTTTTGCAGCTGGACTTCGTAAATCGTATTGGAGTGGCTGCATGAAGGCTGCGACAGTGATTTGTCAGCAGATTTTCTCCCTTTTGGCGCCAGCGATTTTCTTTTTAAAAATCCTTTAAAAAGTGCTTCAAAATCGTCTTTTTTTTTCGCTTTGGCGTCTATTGTCTTTTGCAGCTGGACTTCGTAAATCGTATTGGAGTGGCTGCATGAAGGCTGCATGAAGGCTGCGACAGTGATTTGTTAGCAGATTTTCTCCATTTTGGCGCTAGTGATTTTCCTTCTAAAAATCCTTTTAAAAAGTGCTTCAAAATCGTCTTTTTTTCGCTCTGACGTTGAGATCCATCCGGTTTTGGAGCTACAATTTCCGACGCCGTTGCGCGTAGTTCTATTGTGCTTTGCAACTCAGTCTCTGCAGATCGCATTGTAATGGCTGCGTCAAGGTTGCTTCGTGCTGTGGCTGCATTCGTAATACTATTGTCTTTTGCAGCTGGATCTCGGAAATCGTCTTGGAGTGGCTGCATGAAGGCTGCGAAATGGGTTTGTTAGCAGATTCTCTCCATTTTGGCACTAGTGTTTTTTTTGTTGGACGTACGTTTAGAGCAGTGTGAAGTGTGGGGCGTGAAGAGTGCAGTGTGAAGTGTGAAGTGTGAAGGAAGCAGTGAGAAGTGTGAAGTGTGGAGTGTGAAGTTTCAGTTTGGAGTGCGAAGAGCGCAGTGTGAAGTGTGAAGTGTGAGGTTTGGAGTGTGAAGGAAGCAGTGAGAAGTGAGAAATGAGAAGTGTGAAGTGTGAGTGAAGTGTGGGGTGTGAAGTGCGAAGTGTGAAGTTTGGAGTGTGAAGTTTGGAGTGGGAAGGAAGCAGTGAGAAGTGTGAAGTGTGGACTGTGAAGTGTGGAGTGTGAAGTGCGAAGTGAGAAGTGTGAAGTTTGGAGTGTGAAGGAAGCAGTGAGAAGTGTGGACTGTGAAGTGTGAAGTGTGAAGTGTGGACTGTGAAGTGTGGACTGTGAAGTGTGGACTGTGAAGTGTGGAGTGTGAAGTGCGAAGTGAGAAGTGTGAAGTTTGGAGTGTGAAGGAAGCAGTGAGAAGTGAGAAGTGTGAAGTGTGGACTGTGAAGTGTGAAGTGTGAGTGAAGTGTGGAGTGTGAAGTGCGAAGTGAGAAGTGTGAAGTGTGAAGTTTGGAGTGTGAAGTTTGGAGTGGGAAGGAAGCAGTGAGAAGTGAGAAGTGTGAAGTGAGAAGTGTGAAGTGTGGACTGTGCAGTGTGGAGTGCGAAGAGCGCAGTGTGAAGTGTGAAGTGTGAAGTGTGAGGTTTGGAGTGTGAAGGAAGCAGTGAGAAGTGAGAAGTGTGAAGTGTGGACTGTGAAGTGTGAGTGAAGTGTGGAGTGTGAAGTGCGAAGTGAGAAGTGTGAAGTGTGAAGTTTGGAGTGTGAAGTTTGGAGTCGGAAGGAAGCAGTGAGAAGTGAGAAGTGTGAAGTGTGGACTGTGAAGTGTGGAGTGTGAAGTGCGAAGTGAGAAGTGTGAAGTTTGGAGTGTGAAGGAAGCAGTGAGAAGTGAGAAGTGTGAAGTGAGAAGTGTGAAGTGAGAAGTGTGAAGTGTGGACTGTGAAGTGTGGAGTGTGAAGTGCGAAGTGAGAAGTGTGAAGTGTGAAGTTTGGAGTGTGAAGTTTGGAGTCGGAAGGAAGCAGTGAGAAGTGAGAAGTGTGAAATGTGGAGTGTGAAGTGTGAAGTGTGAAGTGCGAAGTGCGAAGTGAGAAGTGTGGACTGTGAAGTGTGAAGTGTGAAGTGTGGACTGTGAATTGTGAAGTGTGAAGTGTGGACTGTGAAGTGTGAAGTGTGCAGTGTGAAGTGTGAAGTGTGAGGTTTGAGGTTTGGAGTGGGAAGGAAGCAGTGAGAAGTGAGAAGTGAGAAGTGTGGAGTGTGAAGTGTGGAGTGTGAAGTTTGGAGTGCGAAGAGTGCAGTGTGCAGTGTGAGGTGTGGAGTGTCGAGGGAAGGACACGGTCGGGACAGGGTGTCTTTGAACTATAGGTCATTTATGTTTGGGAAACTTCCGCCGCCGGCTTGCCCGGGTCTATGTTAGTCATTCGCGCAATTAGGGCCATTTTCTTTCAAAGAACCTGAGCCGCTCGGGTTTGAGCTCCAGTCTTCCTGGAATTTCTCCATTCGATGCCAGGCACAGCTTGCAAAGCCTGATGGTTGGATAAACGTCCCAGCCGCTTGGCAGCGGTTTCTCAGACAGCAGGTACAATACTAGAGTTACTAGAGGTAGCAGGTAGTATTTTTGCTACTCTTATTATTCTTGCTCACAATAGAACAAAGGACCCGAACTTTGTGGGCAGGGTGCTGTCCAGCTTGTCTGCCAGCCTGTCTCCCCTCCATCATGGTCTTTGGCATCGTAGCCCAAAAACTGATGCGCGTTGTCCAATTTGTCTCCAAGCGACTCCAAGCTTGGTTTCCAAACATGTTCAGCCTCTCTTCTCTCATGGTGGCAGGGTGTTGTGTGCTATGTCTCCCAACTCGTTTTCAGCATTGTGCCCGAGATGGCGCTGTCTTGTCCCCAACCTTCACTCAGCGTATGTAATATTTTGCATGAATATCCATGAATGCATACCGCGCACAAGCGTACATACATGGAACCCCCGCTGACCCGTGTTGTGGAGTAACTGATCAAATAGAAGGCTATGCGTCGAAAACGGGGTTGTTCCTTCGGGTTCCAGGTGTACGTATATCACTGTGTCATATAATATTTGGCAGTAAAGGTGAAGAAAAGGGGCACAGGTACCTCCTTGAACATCCACAGATTTACAGTTGCCATTGAGGCGTCGGTATTTGTTCTTGAGGTACTCCGAGCCGTGTCCCCTTTTACTGTCACTACAATCCGACTGGTATGATGAAGGTGAACAATAGCTGAACAGCTGGAAACATTTGCCAGCTGCCAATGCCATCAATCACAGCAATTCTATCGGAATGCCAAAAGTAAGGAAGTGGAAGTCTTGGAGTTTTGAATGTATGTGACATGCTGCATCTCCAGTTGCCTGTTTCATTTTGTGCCTTCTCAGGCCAAGCTGACCCGTCGAGCGCCAAGTACTGTGAGATGGTTTGAGGAGGAGATACCGAGACTGGGATGACATGAGTCACAGATTCTTTCTCTGATTTCTCATCTAGGGCCTTCTAGGGGGCATATTTCTCTAGCTTTTGCCAAGTCACAGGCCCTATGTTGAGCCTGCACAAAGGCACATTAGGCTATTTCCTGAACCTCCGGAGTCTGTGGAAGCCGCTTTTTCCAGTGAGTGTATGTTGGGCCTGTTTGGGAGGTCCTTGCTCGTGTGACAGTATTGTCAGTATTGTGTATTGGATTTGGGCCATTTCAAAAGAGCCGCAAGACTGATGTGACTGATGTGTTGATTTGAGCAAATTCCTTCAGTAAAAGCCACAGGGTACAGAACTTGTAAGGTATAGATACGGTATAGCTATTGCGCTGGCACCATGCCTTTCTACCCATTTTATCCATTTCTATCCCTTCCTATCCCTTTCTATCAAATCTCATTCAGCCACTGCAAAGCCTCTAGACATCGACATCTCTAGACTCTCGGGTTCGATTGGAGGACGATCTCGGCTTGGCCGAAGAACGTGACTCACCTCTCGCAAGGCCAAACCCTCAGCAGTTCCAACTTGTCAAGTTTCAACGTGATTTGCCAAAAATGCTTTACGAGTTGGCGATTTATCAAGTGAGGGGAGGAAAGAGCACTTGTGAAACGCAAAATCATGATGTCGTTGGTGGAACCGTGAGTAGTCTCTACATGTTTTATTTCTTTCAGCGTAGTTACTTGCCATGAACACATAGAGCGGCCGGTCACCTTTTCTGCTCAACATCTTGTAGGCAGAGCCACAGTGCCTAGATTTCAGCCATTTTGAATTACTGTGGAAAATCATGTTCTGAGAAGTCAAGCACATCCAGCAAGACTTTCATTCCAAGAGACGGAGGCATGACTACCTTGCAAGGGGGATGAATCACTGTAGGTAGCCAAAATCCAAATCATTGACATTTGTAAAACAAGCACCGATGCAACAACACTCTTTGCCATGCTTTGCTGAAAGATACGCAGTGATGACAGATGGTTCGCAGATGCCTCGTGCGATGCGCTTGCTAGCGAATGGTGGCAGATAGTGAGTCGCTGGCAGCTACTTCTTATTGCATTTATTTGGCTGGGAACATAGTTGTTGACTGGCATTCCTTTGCCACATTGTTCAGATTTTATTATGGAAGGCCGCCGTGTGAGTCGGTTACTATGTTTGTCAAATTTTGCCAGCATTTCGCTGAGGTCCTACTTTCGATTTCGTTCTTCTTTGCATACTGCTTAGCAACTCGATGCCGTTCCTGCATCTACCTCTCAGAAGCTGGAATGTCTTTGTTGGTTGGATTTGTTGGTGGAGGCAAGTAACCTTGGGTGATAGCTTGAAAGCGCACATGGAGACATGTGACAGAAGTCATGTATCGAGAGAGAGGGACTCTAGAGGAACTGCGAAAGAGTCTTGAGTTTGAGACGGAGGCTTGCTAACGTTGCTTGTGCGTGAGGATGCAAGTAACTTGGCATGGCAAAGGTGCAACCGTTGTGCAACCAAATCGCGATGTTTAGAAGGCTTTGGATCACCTTTTTGAACCGAGAAAATTTCGAAGCTTGGCTTCCCAGGTGACCGCTTCTCGGAGAAGGAGGTTAGACAGTCTGTGGTCGGCTTTTCATCCACGGTGCGCTGCAACTTGCGAATCCCTACTTTGCCTATCTTTGCCTTTCGTTTATCGTGGTGAGCGGTTTTGACAGTTTGAGCAGTCTCGTGGAGGTTTTTCTTAAAAACGTTCCAAGAGAGACTGGGGATCAAACTGCCACACCGTTCCCGAAGGTGCTGTTCTGTGTCTTATTGCCTCCCATCATATTTGATTCTGGGTTTCGGATGCGTGGGGCTTTCTTTTGGGCTTGGCCCTCAACAGAGCACCAGCACCAGCAATGCATGACTTGTGCCGTTTTTTAATCGGTTTTTGCAATGTTTGATTGATACTTTTACTGCATGGCTGCCAATTCTGCCTCACCTGCGGCTCATTCACTCAGGCAAATATCGACAAGATCATGGTTTTAGCTTTTGCGGGTACTTTCCTGTCCTCCCTTGTGGTCGGGTTTTTGCTGGCAGCCTGTCTATACATTCATTGCTCTTGGCAAAGGGTGCTTGATTTCTCTTCAAAGCACGCCTCACGCACACACACACACACACATACACACACACACACACCCACACCCACCCACCCCAACCACACACCCCCCCCAACGACCCCCCCACCACGCACGAACAAGCAGCCCGCAAGCACGCACGCACGCCCGCCAGCCGCACGCACGCCCGCGCACCGCCCGCTCCGCCCGCCCGCCACGCCCGCCGCCCGCACGCCCGCCCGCACGCGCCGCAACGCACGGCACGCAACGCGGCAAGCACGGGAACGCAGCACCGGCACGGCACGGCGGCACGGCACGGAACGGCACGGCACGCACGCGGCACGGCGGGCAAGGCACGGCACGGCGGCACGGCACCGCACGGCACCGCACGGCACCGCACGGCAACCGCACGGCACCGCACACCGCACGGCACGCACGGAACACGCACGGCACAGCACGGCACAGCACGGCACAGCACGGCAGAGCACGGGACAGCACGGCACAGCACGGCACAGCACGGCACAGCACGGCACAGCACGGCACAGCACGGCACCGCACCGCACCGCACCGCACCGCACCGCACAGCACAGCACCGCACGCCACAGCACAGCACAGCACAGCACAGCACCGCACAGCACCGCACAGCACCGCACAGCACAGCACCGCACCGCACCGCACAGCACCGCACCGCACAGCACAGCACAGCACCGCACAGCACAGCACAGCACAGCACCGCACAGCACCGCACAGCACAGCACCGCACCGCACAGCACCGCACCGCACAGCACAGCACAGCACAGCACAGCACAGCTCAGAATGACCTTTTCAAAAAGGCTTGGGGGTTTGACTGCATTTTTGAGGTCGCCGTGTCTGGTTTGCTGCCGTTTGCCCCAGATGCCCCTGGCGGTCCGACGACGATCTCTTTGCCAGAGGTGCAAACTCTGAGTGAAATCCTACGGCTTAAGTCAGAAGCAATCAGCAGGCTTCTTGATTCCAATCTGCCAGCTTGGTAATAGTAGCACCATTCGTTGGGATTTCCTCCATAGATTCTTGGCAGGTTTGCAATTCACAATTTCTCTTTGGTGCCAGCCTGAAGTGCAAGGGTTGAAATGTGAATTTCGATATTGTCTCCAACATTTTCATGCAGTGCGGTCTGTGTTTGTCCCTTTGTTGGATCGGGCACGCAAAGGCCATGACCATGATCGGTTGCAAGCTATTTTTCTCTGTCATTTTAGGTGTATTTGGTGAACTGAACTACTTGAGCGGTGCTCTATCATTACTTTCTTGTTTGGTTGATAGGGGTTGCCATGGTTGCCATATGCGATACTACTTTATGCGTGCCATTAAATAGCAATATAATATAGCTATGAACAAACTTGTGTTTCAATTTTGTGCTACACGAAAAGACAACATTTTGTTTAGTCAAAAAGCGCCCATCAGGCCTTGAGCTTTGGGGCTTTGATTTCAGCGACAGACCCAGTGACAACGCTGGCTATCTTTGAGCAATTACAGGCCATGAGATTAGCTCCACAGGACTGGAGCCGACGTAGATTCGGCATCTTGTGACTGAAGCTGTTGCTTGTTTGCCAACCTGGGTCAGCAATCAGAGCCAGGCCCCTGTGTGTTTTGCCTTGGAAAGGTAGACCCGCACCTCTTCAACGTTGTGTTTGGTGCCGTGGTTAGAGAAAATTGTCAGTTCTCAATCATGGCAAATCCTGGGATTGGGAAGGCTGTCAGACCCCATTCATTCTTGATGGTAATTCTACTACCTGTATCTAAGGTGAGAGTGTTCTAAACGATGCAGTGTCCATCGTGCTCTTCCATTCATTTTCCAAAGCAATTGGCGTGGAAGAGAAGAACGGCTTTGCGAGTGTACTGCGAATCTCGTTGACAGATTCATCGAACACGAGAAACACGCCACTGTTGATTTGTCTTGAGAGTCACTCATTCACTCACCAACAGGAATGATCCTGGACTTTGTGATAATTTTTGTCGGCTCAGCGGTCATTGGTGCTTCCTTGGGGTGCTTCTCAGCCTTGCTCTTCAAGCCGCGAGCTCATCATTTCCAAAAGACCAGAATGGCAAAAAAGTGAATCTCAACAACTTGTGAGCTTAATTTTGACATGGTTTGATTTGCACGTCCTGTGGCATGAAGCTCATCTGAGACCTGCAGGTATGCTGAACTTCCAGGCCACACGGAAGCACACGGCCCAAAGTTAGAGCTGGCAATTTTTCTGGTGTCTTGGCAAGACTTTTTGTGGGACTTCATATATGTGGGGAACTTTCAATGTACTTCTCGTCTTGCCTCCACGGGCCCTCTTTCAGCTGTCCAAAAAAAGGAGTGGCAGTCTTTCTGCATCTTGTGCATGCTCTTTACAGCCAAATGCACACTGTCACTATTTCTTGTCCTCGCATTATTCCTTACTTTTCTTATTTTTGCGAACTCACACCTCTTCAAAAAAGGAGTCTGATTCTCACCATGCACTGGTTGAGTGAGTCCACCTCCTTTGTATGTAGGTCTTTTGCTATGCCCCATTCCTGCTGGCGGATGGTGCTGGTCTGAGTGGCATTGTGGCTATCCTCTTCACCGGCCTAACGATGAAGCGGTGGCTTGATTTCAAAATAGTTTGTTCAGCGGTACGAAAGAGTCCCAATTTTTCATTGAGGTTGCAACCCCTCTGCAGTTTTTTCCCTTTGTGATTTCATTACCTTGCACTTGAGGGCAGCATGCGTACCTTCATGTTTCCTATGTTTTTGACGACGCTGAAGGTATACCTTCAACAATCTCTCTGAAGCGGCAAGAGAGGCAGTCACCACAATAGTGTCGCTGATGGCAAGCTGCGGGGAGATGCGGTCTTAGCAAAAAGCAGACATGTCTGCAACCCCTTCGAGCATGATTTGTGATGTAGCCACAGTATCGTAACAAGCCAGTGCGCCTGTTGCAGTGAAGTGCCCGCAGATCATTGATGTTCATTTCTTTCTGAACCAAGGACCCTAATTTTCATTGACCTTGGCACCTCAGCGTGGGGAAGCCTTCGTGCTGACATCAGGCAACAAATGGGCCTAAGCACAATGGTACCTGAACCTGATTGCAAGTTCCTTTCACCCTTGCGTTTCAGTCATGACTCATGACAGTCTACGTTGTCCGTCATATAGAAATCCAAGTTGTTTCCACGCAAATCGACCTTTTACTTGAAGGCTTGTGGCCTGGGTCATGTTCTCATGCCTAATCGGACGAGCTGTGAATGTCTACTCTGCCGGATGGATTCTGATCCTGGGATGCCAAACAAAGGGGCGACTAGTATGATGTAAGTTGTAAGTGCCTTTGTTTGCATGTAAATGCAAAAAAAGCAAACCCAAACCCGTGGGTTTTGCGACACTGAGCAGAGAGTACATTTGAGATTTTGAACCTAAGCCAGGCCCTTCGGCTGTAGAGGATTACTCCGTGCGTTTCGTCTAGGAACTATGTAGGAGAGGACATGTGTAGGGCATGTGGCTTTTGACAGTCACTGTAGCTGGTTCTAGCAGTGGTTCTTTTGCACGCCTGGCAACCAGCAGATACCAGCAGGAGCCTAAGTCATCTAAGTCTGTAAGCCGCCAAGGAATTCCACACAGCCCACCTACCCACGGCGTCCATTCGAGACCAATGACATGCATATGGTGGCTTGCCTTGACTTGCCTTGGCTCCTGAGGTCAGGGCAATCTGAAATCACTTTGTGCATCCGCTGTCCTTGTCTTTGCTTTTCATGATACTTTTCATACTTTCCCTTGAGCTTCCCCGTTTTGTATTCTTTTGCACGGGCTTGAACTTTTTGAACGTTTTGAACTTTTTGAACGTTTTGATTTTTTTGGACTTGGTCACCTTGGTCATGTGCGGCAGCGGGGGCGCTGGCTGCACCTAGAGCGAAGATGATGGTCACCTTGGTCGTTCCTTTGATGGTCTTTTTCATTTTTCCTCTTTCTCTTCCTAAGTCGTGTTTGCGTCTTACCAAGGTGTGGTTCGCAGGTCTCCGCGGAGCCATCGCATTTGCTCTATCCACACAATTCCAAGGGCCTCATCGGCAATGCGCTATGGCCATGGCCACGTGGGTGGTCCCTTCTGCGGCAAATGAATCAAGATGTGCTCACAACTTTTAGTCCATTCCCACATATATGTATATATATCCATATATTTATATATATATATACATACAATGTATATCATCAAATCTAGACTCTGATGACTCTGGACAAAGAATACAAAGACTTGAATTTCAAGCACAATTCAGTAAGGTATCCAAGTCTTGTCGCTTTTAGAACTTCATGTTGAGATTTCCAGGCTGCAAGAAGTGACTGGCAACCTGTACAGAAGATTACAGAAGCTGATTCCCAGTTATGTTTGGATGGTCTCTTTGAATTGCTCTTCTCGTATTTTGATAGTTCTCTGTTGCTTGAGACCTTGGTTTGGAAGGTCTTGATTTTTTTTATGAGATAATTTTGAGTGATATTAGGAAAAGATGCAATACATGTATTCCAGATGTAGCTTCCAGATGGGTTTTCTTTGAGGTTTTGATCTCTGTGTGGCTTCTTGGTGGTGCCACAGCCCCTTTGTTGTCTTGGCTTCGCATCCGTAAGTGCGAGCCAGAGCAATTGAAGCAGTTGGCCCTCACCTTGGAGCCGGCCGGAGCCTGAAGAGATGTGGGCGTTTCTCAGACCTTTTGAATATTTTTTCACTCAGTCCAACAGAAGAAATGGAAAGAAATTCTGAGGCCGTGGTCAAAAGATGTCACGATGGTAGACTTATCTTTCACTATAATGTGGTTCTCCGGTTGGATGAGTATCCGTTGAAACGTGGCCCTTGAACGTTCAAAACACTTTACTTGCTCTGGGTATCTCTGGGTGTGGTATTGCCTCTTTTCACTTTGTGTTGACCCTTCTTTTCTTGCCACCACTTCCCCTCTGCAAATCTGACAGGCTGTCAAGCGCCTGATGCTGCTTGGCGACAAGAGTTTGATAGTTTGATCTTGTCATTCCAGTGTTGAAGAACAGGGGCATATTTCTGGATTTGTTAGAGCTTTCCATACTGTCTCTTCCTTTTTGCCATTTGCGGTCCTCCTTGTCTAAGATGTTTCATTGTATTGGCTGGAGTCCAATGCCAGCATGTCCGGAGGATCGTGCGGTGGGACAAAAAGTATTTGAGCCCGTGGCTCCTTCGCTCTGCGTCACCTCCAACTTCTCCACGTCGAGATGTTGAAATTCAGGACAAGTGATGACAAGTGACCCAGGGAGTACTCTGTGACTCTCTGTGCTCGCAGCATGCACTGAAGACACAATGAGCCTCTGATTTCCAGCGCTTTTTACGACAAAATCCTTTCCAGCTCATACGTTACATGTCTTTGCATTTCGCCATAGTCGGGAGCCCTCTCCTGCGTTTGACAAGCACAATCGAGAGGAGAAGATGAGTCCATATTAGCATATATTAGCGATGTGATATACGGTGTGTCACAAATTGTGATGTGAAGTCTGAACCGGGAGAGTCTTTTTCGGGGAGAAAACAGCATGGTACCAGTAATTGAAAAGCAACGGCCGAAACGGTAGAATCCCAGTTTTTGTGCAGTGAAAGTTGAGTCTCTCATGAGACATTCCAAAGCATTCATGTTGTTAATAAGTTTCTCCAGCAATCACCAGGAGGAAAATGCTGGGAGTGATGATGCACGGACAGTGCGAATGAAGACATCCTACACTAGCTGTGAGTGCTGAGCCCAGCCTATGTGCCCATGCAAACCCCGCACACACACACACACGCATAGATAGAGAGGTGCACCTGTCAGGATTGGTATGCCCATTCTGAGGTTACAAGACATCAGCCATAGCCCGCCTGGAGAGCCAGAGCAAGAGTCAGGCGCAAGATTCAGATTCTTTTCCCAGCTGTAAGCAATAGAGGCTCTTACTCTTACTTCTCATATCTTCTCATAGAAGTAAGGGAGCCTGGCGAGCCTGAACTTCGGAGCTTGTGTGCTGTTCAGCGTGAAGTTTGTCTCCCTGGGGTTGTGTTCCTGCCATCTTGCCTCTCCCAGCATAGTGACCCGAAGTCTGGCACTGGGCTATTTTGTAAAAAGCATCTTGAAGCATTTTGTGAAAACTGTTTGAGTACTCGTTTCCTTCTCGTTTTGTCTCCAGCATGGTGGCCCAAAGCTTGGCATGTGGTGCTGTTTTGTCTCATGTATGTCTCCCAGCATGCACACAAAAAGTAGTTTTCTTGCAAAAACAAATGAACAGAGATGAACAGGGAAAGGAAACTGCCTCCACTGTTGCTATCCTGGGTCACCCCTTTGTGTTTCTGCTCGTTTCAAACCATTGAGTGCTGGGAAGATTTGAAGTGGAAGTGCTTCTTGCCGCGTGTCAGTCAATTTTTTCTGAAAGGTGGTCCTCCGCATGCCTCTCCTCTATTGATGACCAGGGATGCTGGAGATGAGGCAGAGTAGCAAGAGTTGCAGGAGTTGCAAGGGTTGCGCTATGCAAGGCAATCAGGACCAGGACAAGAGCTCTGAAGAACAACTTCAGAATGGGCCGTGCTTGCAGCAAAGTCACTGCATGCCAATACCTGTCAATACGCTTTAGCAAATGTACATAGTCAAGAATACTTGGACTCGGCTGGATTGCAGCATCGACAAAAGCGAATTGGCAAAGCAGCAGGAATCTCCCAAGAGTTGAAAAGCATCAAGTCAGAAGCCATGGCTCCCCGAAAGTGTAGCAGGAAATGTTAATCCTGACGCGCTGCGAGAAGCGGATCGCTTTTCAGTATATGGGATTCTCACAGTTTCAAGCTTTGAGATGTTTCAATGTCAATGCAAAGCGAGTGCAGACACAACTGTATGTTCACATATGTTCACAAACGTCGCAAGAGGTGACCCTGATTTATGTGTGCGATTGTATCAGTGTGTGCAAAAAGATATGATCCAGCCCAAGCCCTGAAACAACCAAAAGCTAGGAGTGTGGAGGGCGTTACCGTTAAATGTGAATCTGAGGCGGAGACACGGAAGTGGTCGTGGATATGGTGAGGAACGCAGCTCTGCATTCTTTCTGTGTAGGTGTAGGCTGTGTAGGCTGTGTAGGCTGTGTAGGCTGTGTAGGCTGTGTAGGCTGTGTAGACAGCATTCATTGTGCTTTCGCAGCTTTCTTCTTACTTTGCATGGCCTTTGCTGCACTTAGGTGCTCTTGGCTTCGGCAACGACCCGCCCAACAGAGAACTTCCGTGCTTGCTTCAGTCTTGTGATGATTTTACAAGTGTAGACTTGAGGCAAATTCAGGGAAGGGTTTGAGGAGAGCTGCAGATATTGAAGCACGAGCCTAATCATGGAATATTTGGCAAACATTCTCTGCTTGTAATCAGGCTTGTAGTAATTGTGATATTTGCCAAACTTGGTGAGGTCTGTTGGCATTGGTGGCCGACTGCGCTCTGCGTCTGAGGGTCCACCCTTGTGTGTATGCTCAGAGAAATCAGAGGCCTTCGAAGACACAACGCACTGATACTGATGTGTACAAAAACAACAAAAGGCTTCCCTGACATCACATAGGTGACAGGATCAGAATGTCGGCCAACTTTCAGCCCGGCTACGTAATACTTGGAGGAGTGCTGTTATTTCGTATGACACGTCTGTCAAGCGTGGAGCTTGAATTAAGAAGATGGCCAGAGTATGCCAGAGTCAATGCTGTTGCCTCAATTAGAACCGGGGCAACAATTCGATCAATTCAAACTCTGAACTCTACATGTGTTTGCATTCCTGCTTGGACTGTTGAGCTCCTTGGAAAGTCTTTGCAGCACTCAGAAGCCCAGGCCTGAGCCACCCTCAGCCCGCGAACGGGTGTGCGGTGCTTGGACACCTGAGAGTCACTTGAGCAGAGCAATTTTAGCTGTGAACTCCGTGAGTTTAGACACGGGAGCAAACACTCACTTTTCCCTTTCAATCACCTGAAGCAGCCAGCCGCAAGCTGTGACCGCTTGATGCGAGGCCAGACAGAGGACGGAACAAGTCAGGCCTTGGCCAGTGTGTGCTGGGCAACTGCCAAACCAGGAAAATTTGGCTAACAAACTCGGCACAGCGCAGTAGCCGTCGAGAGGGCGGTTGTGGCTGGGAGACAATATGACCTTTAAGACTTGTGCACTTTTTGGAGTTTGGCCAAGCACAACTAAGCCAAGCATCCCTCATTTTTGCAAGTGCCAGTGCGCACTGAATAAGTTCTACCTCTATTGGCGAGCAGTATGTTTTTGATGGGAATCGTTGGAATGCTAAGCTCTAAGACAAGTCATCCTTGTGAGTCAATGATTCATGAATTCACATGATACCCCAATTCTTCGACGGCAGGTTTGAACATGTTTGAAATGCAACTTTTGAGGTTTGAATGTTTTGTGCTTTGCCTCGCAGGGGGCACACCACCTGCGTCCAACAGCATGTCAAGTGCCGAGTTTGTCGAGGCGATGTGTGGCTTTGCATATCTTAGGGTCGTACTAGCCGTTGCTAGCGGGGTACTAGACCACAGCATCCTCTAAGAGGAAAGGGGTTCTGACTTTGGGTCTGAGAGCAGAACTCTGCGCTCCGATTTCAAGAACTGCAGCACTGTGATGTGACTCGTCTGTGGCACAGGCTCGACCACTTGATGTGGCTGGCAGGGGTTTGGGCCCTCCCAGGTGCGCAAGATGGAAGTGTGGATTGTTCGTGGAAGTGCACGTGTTCATGACGTGTCGAAGTTTCAGCTACTAGGGTTCAATTGCCCTCCCTGGTACACAATCAGACGAGGGCAATACCATTGCGGAGACTCTTGTGAAAGGTCAGGTTTGGACATATCCGGTTCGTGGGGCCAAACAAGGAGCCTAGAAGGGAGGATGATGATTTCAGCTCAGCTGCGATTCTGAATTCTTCCGTAGAATTTTATACTACCTCCCTGGCTGTGCCTTGAAATGACTCTGTGTCATGAGTGCCATCGTTTGTTCCTCTCGTCCTCACGTCAGTTTGGGCAGGAGTGAACGGGTAGGGCCATGGGCGCAGGGGTGTCCAGGTTGATGGCTGGGTCCGTTTCCCGATTCAGTTCAGCACGGATCATCAGCGGAGCACCCACATTCAAACGGAGCCCATCCCCGTCATCATGCTCTTCACCCCTTCTTTCCCAATGTTGCTCTTGTGCTTCTTAACTTCCGTTTCTCGTGACTTGCTCTTGCGATGAATTCTTGGACATCTCTGAAAGCATACACAGTTATACACACCATATCAGGCACATTTGTCACAAGGTTCAGGCAAATTGGTCACAAGGTTCGTCACAGTCTTGATCAGTGAACTGGAGCCTTGCAACTAGGAATCTAGTGCACGGAGTTTTCACGCCCACTCGCAAATGCTTCCTGGGCTCATGTTCATAGCAGGCCTGCTGCCAATGTGGAAGAGAAAGAGGTCAGAAGCACAGATCAAATTTGTTGAAGGAGAGCTGTTTTGCTGATATTTTGGCGATGTTCTTTGAAGGGGAACCACCAGGAAGGACATCACAGCTGTTACCGTCAGAGCGTTCTCTCTCTCTCTCTCTTTATATATTTATATATATATAGACGTATAATAGATACATATATATTATATACACATATGTATACATATATATATATACATACACATATGTATACATATATATATATACACACATATATACATATAAACATATATACTGTATATACACATATACATATATGTAAATAGCTCCATAGTATATAATTATGTACATTACATACATGTATATCTAGCATATATATACATATATATGTATGTACATACATACACACATATATATATATATATACATACATATATACATACTCGTATATATATATGTATATATTTACATACATACATACATACATACATACACATACATACATACATACATACATACATACATACATACATACATACACATATATATATATATACATACATACATACATATATATATATATATATTATACAATATATATATATACATATATACATATATACACGCATATATATATACATATATATATGTATGTATGTATGTATATATATACATATATATATATGTATATATATATATGTATATACATATATATATATGTATGTATGTATGTATATATATATACATATATATATGTATATATATACATACATATATATATATGTATATATACATACATATATATATACATATACATATGTATGTAATATATATATATATATATATATTAATGTATGTATGTATACATAGGTGTATATATATATATATATGTACATATTTATACTTACATATTGCAACTGATCACGACTATGAGGTCACACAGCATGTCACAGACATGTGAACATGCAAGGGCATGACTGCAGCCCTTTTGAGCTCACATGAAAGGGAGCCCGCTCCGTGAGGTTCTTCCCTCACGCGCAGTGGACGCTGAAGGCTCCGCAGGGGACAGCAAGGGGACAGAATTTCAAAGGTTGAAACTTGAAATTTGCCAATCGGGCCAGCGACTTGAGCCTGCAATAAGCCATGAATCTAGATGGTTTCACAGCACTGGCGGCGTAGCAATGGTGTTCTTTGGAAAGTTGACATTCCACACTCCTGTTGGGAGTTTCGCTATTATATGCAACTACGCATAAGACGCCTAGCCAAATTCTAAATTGGAGAAAAATTGTACCCCATTCTGTGCCCTTACTTTGGTGGATGTGATCTCTTGCCATGATACCTTGAGGTGACTATTTGGACGCACGCCTACCTGTAGTGGAGGCGGAAGTGCTGAGCCTCTTCCTGGGTCATTCTGGCAGCTCAAAGTTGCAGTACTAAAGCTGACTTAAGCAATTAGTAGAGGGGCTGAAGTTCTGTGGACTAAATCGTAGGTGTCGTAGAAAGGAGGCGAAGAGAACAACTCTTTTGTGCTCTGCCACGTTTGTATCTTACTGATCTTGCTGGCAAATAGGGGGCATCAAGACCAACTCCCATGTGCAGCATTTTGCATGTTGTCTCCAGTGGGTGTCCGTGCCCAGGGTCAAAACCTTATGGGTGCACTGAATGGCTGGGACCCGGTTCCCACGCGCAGTCCTGGACGGACTTGCCAGGCCTTCGGTCTTAAGCGTGAATACTTTTATAATTCTTTTGTATTGGATCTTGTTCCTGTGGCCATATGGCCGTTTCTATGATTTTGCCTAGCCGCTTTTACCGTGCTTCCCTGTACTCCATCGGGGGGCAAGCTTTTGCATGTGGGCGGGTTACCTTTCATTGTCCTTGCCTGTCTCGGACGCACCTTTCGTCATGCAGTTTCCCAAAGGGGGGGTCCCTCCTTGATCGTTTGATTTCTTTGTTTGTCAGCATCATCTCGATCCAACGATTCCATCTGGTTTCCTAAACTTTATTGCAGCCGGTTTCTGGTTTGGATTGTGCTGCGTTTGATTGGGGCTCACATGTTATGTTCGATTTTTCAAGGTCTTGGAAAAGACATTGCTCCTGATGTCACCAGAAGGCACTGGGTTCTTGCAATTTGCGCGTTTGGAAGACTTCCAGACAGGAGAAGAACAACAGTACACGTCAGAAACAATTGTGTCCTTGTGTGTTCATGGCCTTCAGACTACAGTACACAGATGCACGGAGAGACACCCGCACAAAATTACCAAAAGGATTGAAAGAAGGCCTGTAGACACATGTATTTACACATGTCTTCACGACAAAATATAAACACACGTCACACAAGATAGTATGAATAAAACTCGGAAGCTTTTGTCCCTGTCCCGACAGCCAGGCCTGCGCGGGGGCGCACTGGTCGAAAGCGGCAACCCAAAGTCCGATCGCAAGCTTTTGTTGCGTTTCGTTGAGATGGCCCCCCAAAGTCCATGAGTTATTCATGTCAACGCAAGCAAGTTGTGACTAATTGTCTTGGCACATGGGCACTCAAAATTGACCAAGACAATCAAGACAGCTCAGGCTGATCGAGACATGGAACGGCCTTTGCAGCTACAGGTGGAGGCTTGTTGGAGTGATCAGGCATTGTGTACATGATTCACCGGAAGCCGTTGTATGAATTTCCGGAAACTCTGCATGTATGCTTCTTATGCACTGCTGGACTGATCATGCGCTGTCTTTTTTCCTTGATTAGCGCATGAAGCGGCTGTGCATGGGCCCTAGGCCTCGGGTCTACGGAAAGAACCAGGACCAGAGGACAGCCAAGGCACTCTGCAAGAAAAATATTCAAATAGGAGTCAGATACACTCAGAGACATCATGCAATTAATGGATATTAATGGCGTGTTCATTGCTTCAGTCGTGACACCGTGGGAGTGGTCCAGGCTCCGGTTCAGAACGTGAACATGCAAGCTCTGCATCGTTTGCTGCCGAGTTCATTTCGAACCAGTTGTGGTACAGAATTGTGGCATTCCTGGTGAGAATATGATCAGTATCACATCCATATGTATTGACTTGAGGCACTTTCGAGTTGAATGACTGTGTGAAGAGACCAGAGTGAAGCATTTGACAGCTCTCATGCTGCTCTGCGTCTTCGAAACCCAACAGCTAGCGTGCACATGAGGCCACATCCAGTTGTCAAGGATGTTTGGAGCTCAGCCGAAATGTCGCTGTATGATGCTGTATGATGCTGTATGATGCTGTATGATGCTGTATGACTGATGCTGTATGGCCTGTTGTTTTTTCCAGACGTTTTCAATGGATCTAAGTGGCACATGGCCGCAGTGTACCAGAAAACATAACGGCATAGCAGAGAAAAAAAATAGCAAATGTACAGCACACAAAAATGCTCAGGTTGCAGCTGAGCGGCGAGGCGTTTCTTTTGTATCGTAGTGCTACGGCAAGCGGAGCAGCAAACATGGAAGATATGTATAGATATGTAAGAGAAACGGAAGAAGAACATCGAAACACATGATTTTTCAAACTCTTCTAGACTGCTTCGTCACTTTGCTTTTTGGAATGCCGGAGTTATTTGTGGTCCATAGTCATGTCTGCAAATTTGTCATTCCAACGATTTTGTTTACTGAATCCAGTTGTTCAAGAGGTCGAGGAGATCAAGGTTTTAGCGAACTTGCTGTTCGCTTGGAGGCCTGCTTTCAAAGCTCAACAAGCGGATGAAATCAGGGGAGAATGCGCTTGCCTTAAACCGTCGTGCATGGAAATTGAGACGTCAAACCCGTCAAGCAAAGAGTCTCTTACTGTTACTGCAGCCAAGCGTTGCACGCTTCTGGATTGGGAGTCTGAAGACTGCAACCGAATGATTGAGCTCGAGCATTTGAGGCATGCAGTGATGTTTATCTCTTGATTGGTTTTGTGATTTTTGACATGCGACGGAGTACGGAAAAATATGTTCCAAGGGAACTAAGGGAAGTCCCTATGTTGGCTGCTGGCTCAAAAAACTGAGGCCAGGCACATGTACTGAAAGCATCTGAAAGCATCTGAAAGCCGTCACCGTCAATGCAGGGAGCATCCACGTTCTGTGGAAGCTCCACTCCGCAGATGGACTTGCTCTGTGACTCTGTGACTGTGGTTTGAGAATGCCTAAAGAATGCCTAAAGAATGCCTAAACAAAACGTGAGTTTTCACAGTTTTCAGTTCAAGACCAGTACTGCAAAGACTCTTGCCCGAGTGCATATCTTTGGAGCAAATCCTGGCCGGCGGTCTGAAACTCATGACCTGCCCTGTAAGCATAGAAGGAGAGAGAGGAACAGGTGCCAAGTCTTCCATTCCACCTGAACATGGCAGGTTTCTTCCAAGTTGTGAAGAGACCATTGAAGAAGCTTAGATCCTGAATTCGGCATGTTTCAGAAACGCAACATTGCTGGTTTTCAGCCATAGACATGCAGAGGAGCCAAAGTTTCACCTGATCAGAGCAAACCAAACTTTGCCCAGAAAGTCAAGGGAGCCTTTGCCGAGCCCAACTTCATGCAGAGGAGTTTCCTTGCCACGAACATGAAGGGAGGCTTCTACAAATCCTCTAGTGATACAAAAAGGAAGGACTCCTTTGCCATTATACATTGCATATCATTGCATTGTACATGCTTTGTTGCTCATTGTTTGTTCTTGCCTTTTGGCTCAAACACTGCCTATCCGAGATTGCCACCTTTGTACAAAGCAACTTTTGGCAGGTTTGGCAAACTTTGGATTAACTAATTAACTCTACAAGATTGCAGGGAACTGTGCAGAGTCTTGGAACTGCAGTGTCGTAGTCCTAGGAATCGCGGCTTTGTCAAACCTTGCCACTTCGTAGTTCGTAGCATCGGGAACTGTGGACAAAGGAGATTGATGATGTGCAGCAAGTCTGTGACACTACAAACGAATACAAATTACGCATGTGGCATGTTTATTGTGTAACCTTTTTGATAGTCATAGTCTCATCGGGTTCATCTCCCTGTCTGCAAAGTTGTGTGGCAAAGTCGGGATGGCAGCAGAGGTGGGAGTTCCGGGAGGAATTCCGGGAGCATGGTCAGTTGCATCGCCCACAGCTTGCCCATGATCCATTCTTTGGCAGAATTCGCTGCGTTTCTCTCTCTCTCTCTGTATACACACATATGTATATATATATAATATGTATATATATAATATGTATATATATATGATATGTATATATATAATATGTATATATATAATATGTATATATATAATATGTATATATATATAATATGTATATATATATAATATGTATATATATAATATGTATCCTCTCTCCTCTGTCTCTCTCTCCCCTCAATGTATCTTTCTCTCCTCTTTCTCTCTTTCTCTCCTCTTTCTCTCTTTCCCTCCTCTTTCTCTCTTTCTCTCCTCTTTCTCTCTTTCTCTCATCTTTCTCTCTTTCTCTCCTCTTTCTCTCTTTCTCTCCTCTTTCTCTCTTTCTCTCCTCTTTCTCTCTTTCTCTCCTCTTTCTCTCCTCTTTCTCTCTTTCTCTCCTCTTTCTCTCCTCTCTCTCCTCTTTCTCTCCTCTTTCTCTCTTTCTCTCCTCTTTCTCTCTTTCTCTCCTCTTTCTCTCCTCTCTCTCCTCTTTCTCTCCTCTTTCTCTCTTTCTCTCCTCTTTCTCTCTTTCTCTCCTCTTTCTCTCCTCTCTCTCCTCTTTCTCTCCTCTTTCTGTCTTTCTCTCCTCTTTCTCTCTTTCTCTCCTCGTTCTCTCTTTCTCTCCTCTTTCTCTCTTTCTCTCCTCTTTCTCTCTTTCTCTCTTTCTCTCCTCTTTCTCTCTTTCTCTCCTCGTTCTCTCTTTCTCTCCTCTTTCTCTCTTTCTCTCCTCGTTCTCTCTTTCTCTCCTCTTTCTCTCTTTCTCTCCTCTTTCTCTCTTTCTCTCCTCTTTCTCACTTTCTCTCCTCTTTCTCTCTTTCTCTCATCTTTCTCTCTTTCTCTCCTCTTTCTCTCTTTCTCTCCTCTTTCTCTCT